>JAVJAQ010002333.1:327500-622064 GCA_032362365.1 Zygogramma bicolorata | reverse complement strand
CTACTTGATGTCAATCAGTATATCGACGATCATTGAAAATGAGTGATAACGTAGAAATTTGTTCTACACCAACAGAAATTACAGCTAACTATTGTGGGAGAAGAAACAGTATATTACGTTACTAGTGCGAAAAGTGACATTTTTCACACGAGTGGGAAATATTGTCGCACTCACGTTCGCACAACCTATTTCATTAAACAATATGTGAATATCAGATCGTGTATATTACCGCCAAAGCATGGTGGGACTAGGAAAGGTATAGTATGCAACTCGGGAATAAGGCAGATTACGTGCACTCGCGAATTACCTCACTCGGCTAACGCCTTATGTTCACAATTTTTCGCTCGTGCGTAAAAAGATACTTATCCTCCTCCTTACGTTATATACTATTATCAATAATCAGCGAACAGTCTTACCTGAACTGTCTGCAAGTTATAATAGAGTATGCATCATCTACAGAATCATTTTCTCTCGAAGATATTGATTGAAAGAAGACATTTGTTAGCGCCCACAAGTACTAAAAATACGAGAAATGGTTTCATATCCATTTCCAAATTGTTTATATATAATATATAGACTTGCATCTTAGACCGACAATATACGTTTGCAGAAGAGTTTTAGTCTGTTGTTCGTTGTTGCTGCTATGTTTTTATCATCAAAGAAAATCATTTAAATTGTTAGTTGTCCTAAAATTGTTCGTTTCCGTTAACCAGCTGACGAACGTCAACCCTCAGAAGTCGATACTTGTGCGAGCAATGAATAAAAGATAAAAGAGGCCTTACTTTTAACCGTGCGATTACCCAACACGGTGGACCAGAGGAGAATCGAACCCCGGTCTTTCGCTCGGAGGACGAACGTGCTCACCGCTACTCTTCCGAGAACCACCATCTCATACCCTGCCAGCATCCAAATTTTTCTCGTTATAGATGCGCGACTTGTATATTCTTTATAATGATTACTCAAAATCGAATTTATCGTTTCCAAGTTCAGAGGTACTGAATCTAAAGACCCCATAAGTAGAGGCAAGAAAGGGAAACAATTTCCAGTTTAAAATCCACCCTCCGCAACAGGTCGTTAATATATACTGCATTAAAATGGTTGCGCTGGGATCATGTCATCTTCATGTCATATGTCTCCAGAGAGCCACCATAAATAATCGTTGTCATTTGGAACAGATTAGCTAATAAGTCAACATACATTCGGCATTCAAACAGCCCCAATAATAATCGTATATTGTTCTCCGAGTGAATAGTAGCGAGACTGAGGGGTTGCGAATTCCTCGCATTCCGCAATCAGCTACAAACCCCTCTAATTGACATTTTATATGGCAGGATGTTGAAGGTTTTGTTTTGAACCTGAACATTTTCCAACTTCCCAGATCAATGTATAGGAAATACACAAATTCAAAAATGTATATTGAGCGGTTGTAAAAATTTTAATTTTGCCACTTCATACATAAGAGCAAGCCTATTCAACAGTTTCCATTTCAGAAAGAAACTGAATTGGACAGGCCAGTTTATTCACGATGAAGTTTCAAACATGTATTTTTTTTGTTGTCGATGATTTTCCTCAATACGGATAAACGATGAAAAAGTTGACGGCTAGCCAATGCTTTAATAGAGTTTTACACCGATTATAAAATGCCCTAGTAGTGAAATGCCGTGAGGTGTACAAATTGTAAAATCTTGGAATCTAGGACAGGTCAATGAATCCTCATAGAAACTGTTGGACTGCATTGTTGAGAGCTCGAATGAAAAACAAAAAATTACAACAAATCTTAACAATTTCCTAAAAAAATGAGATGAATAAGGAAAACACATTTTAAAGTAGAGAATTATATATAATAAATAATATTTACATAGTTACTTTTATATTAATCCATTCAAATTTCGCAAAAAAACGAGTAACAGTAAAAAATCAATGTTATAAACTATATACAGTGTGTTTCTTTGATGTCATTTTCCCTTTTATTATTTGAAGGGGTCAATTCAAATGATTGAAAGTAACTGGTTAAAATGATTGTAATAAGTTAATATTCTTTTTGTGTCCGATTTTGATGTTTCCTGAGTCTACAGTTCTTCTAGAAATAATCTCCACATATATTCCTTCTTCACCAAGCTCAATCGACCAGAATGCGTACATTTCAACAATTTTTAAAATTTTGCTTTAAAGCAATCGCTTTCGTGTTTAATAATTTGAAATAAAATCTCCCGACCTACGGTTTTGGGGTTTTATCAGGACTCAAGTAATTTGCTAAGCCAAATTTCGAAAATCATGGATGTTCCACCCATATTTCAACCAATTAACCGATTAAGCTTGGTGCATTCGGGATAAAACCACCGATTAATAATTTGGCAATAACATTTTTTCTCAAATTTCTCATTTTGATAATAAAGGGTCATATGGGCAAATACCGAGTTTTTCCAATTCATCAATAGTTGAAATTAATGGGTATAGCGCTAAATAATTCTGAATAACAGGTAGGAGAAACGCCAAATAATTCTGAGTTGAGGCTGATCGCTGAGGTGAGCTAATTCCCGACAAAGAAATTTTATCCATTGCCGGGGCTTGTAAACTATTTTATTGACAATCCTTCGGAATGATTTCATAAAATGAACACGAAATGAATATTTGCAAGATAAATTTCAATATATTTTGTGTTTCAAGTAAGCTTTCTATTAAATGTCATTCTTGGAAAATGTCATTCACCTATTTAATATAATTATGTATTTTGCGTTTGGCATAACAATAATATTTCACAAATCTCAGTAGCGTTACGGCTAGATGATGTTGTAGTCTAATTGGTTTTCCTATGGTCATTATTTTGTGTATTACTAACTACCAACTCTTTTGGAATTTTCTGTTGAGGAGCTGTCACTACAGGATGGGACACATTTGACAGAGGCAATATCTAGATGTGAACTTTGAAATGCCCAACAATTTTTTCGTAAATCTGCAATTTGACTCATTTGTACCCAAAAATCTATAACTAATATTAGTAATAATGAGATAAATTTCTCAATCTATCAATAAAATCAATACTTTAACTTCATTTTGTGAGCGAATCGGAACACTTTTAGAAACGCAAGACTTTCATTGAAGATAGATTCTAGCATAGCAAACCCTCTCCTGGCCGTGATCATACAGATAATTTCATTTGAATTAATTACAGACTCATAAGATATGTTGTTGATAACATCCTTTCCGTGTATCTGATCATGGTTTGTTCTCTCTGGTCAGATTAATATTACTGACGTCACGCCCGTAAATCACATCTTTCGAAATAAACTGGTATTTTGATGAATATTTTACTTGGGATGCTATCGAATTCAGTTTAGGTCATTTCTCCCAATACTTTTATGCGGGCTAGGGTTGGCTACTTCTCTTGGGTGCCGAAGCGCTCTGGGGTGTCTTACTGTAGCGCATTCGCTATTTCAACTGTAGGGAAACCCACAGAGCTACCGGCTCGGTTGGTGTTTTCGATCAAATATTCCACCTACTAGGATTGGTACCTAGGCAAGCAATAATTGCCTCAATAATTGTCTCAGCGAGCCAGCTAGAAAAATTTTGTCCCTATCGTGGTTTGAACCAGCAGTACAAAAAGCCTCATCGAATATACGATAACGCCGTAGACAGCTAGACCACCGGACGACCGGTTTTAATAGATTATCCAAGTCAAGTCACCACAAATAATGAAGTTCAAACAGTACTTCAAGAAATAGTGTTTCTGAAAATATATATGTAATGTGAAAACTTTTTCCAACAAACTTCAACAAATGTCTTTATTAGTCGTCGATAAAGTATAGTATTCTACTCGCGTATAACGGCTATTATTCTCTCGGTGATTTTGGCCACTCGCCTGCGGCTCGTTGAATAATATACTATTATGTCGTACTAGTTCGTTATTATTGCATCCACAATTCCATTCGATTTCACATATATACTGTCATTGTTAGTGAGACCCGGTAAAAATAAAAACGAAAACATGCAAAACATGTTTGTTTCTGCAGGGCTTGCGCAGGCGACAAAGTAAACTTTATGCCTGCGCGAGCCGTAAAGTGAAATTATTACATTATTATCACATCCAAATATAGTTACTTTGGCTCAGCCATATGTTGTTTTATTATAAATGAAATATTTCTGTTGAGAGTGTTTTCTGTTTTTCCACTATTATGGGAAAGTGAAGCAAAAACATGTGCCGAAAAAAAAATCCACAAGAATGATTTTCCATATTTTTTCATCTCTGGTTTAATTCCCTACTGTCAACTTGAATAGAAAGAAACACACACACACACAAAATGATTTCCACTTCACGCAAATAAATGCATTCAGAGAAAGTCATAATCAACGTTCAATATAAAGTTTACAACGATATCAAATATTGCTTCCACCAGAGAATGGAAAAATGCGAATGAAGATAATGATGATTATTACAGTCGAGTGCAAGTTACCGTTGTTTAACCAACTATTGTCTAATTGGAGTAAAGGATGAACGTTGGGAATCCAAACAGCAGGCCAAATATAGGGTTAAAGGGTTAATATGCTTGAAATTTTAATTGTGAACAAATAATTGGATATTTATTCAGTGTTGTCGATGATGAGGTAACAGTTAGTTAACGTAGTGAAGTTCTGGATATTAATAGCATGAGTTAGGCGTATGGAATTGGGTGAGATAAATCAACTTTTCTGTTTTTTATTTCTAATGGAATTTGTCAGAATGTGAATCAGAAATTGTCCTGGTAGGGTAAGAAAAACTCATTTCGCTTTCATTTACAAATTTCACAAAGGGAAATACTACTAGAAACGCATCTTCTATGTTATCCATGTTCGATGTAAAAAGAAATACACATTCGAATTTCCCAGTTGAAGGAGGACACGACAATAACTTACCATCTAATCAAGCAATCTCGTGAACAATTCGATATTTCGCCAGGATACCTTCATTGAACATATACCGTTTTTGAACAGAAATCCAGAAAAGAAGTGTATCCGGGTTTTTTGGAATGATAGGTGAATATTTTATTTCTCTATTAAATTTCGAGTACTTCCATCCAGTGGCTTGTAGTGGGTGTGTAATATCTCTTTTCAGTTATGCTAAAAAGTTTTGCATAAGCATTGGATTGAAAAAATCTGTTTCAGAAAGAATCTAAATATTTTCCTTATTTATTATTTGGATTCATCTAGCAGGATATTTTTCTATTAACATTTTGTTACTCGAGTTCTAGATTTATTTTGATAATTAATGATAATAAATAATTGAATACGACCATATCCATCAGAACATTCATCATTATAGACTAAGATTTAGCTAAATGAAAATCGAGGATAAGGTACACGACAGGTTCATTCCTAGAAAGGATGCATTGATACAGTAGATCCCTTAATCAACAGTATTATTAACACTTATAGTTGCGTTTCATTCTATTCAATTCAAATTGAGAGGTGAGACCTCGTAAATCTTTCACTCGCTAGTTCCGACTTGTGAAGGTTTTTTTGTAAGCGATTTTTATGACAATCGATTACCTGATATTTTTTCAATATTTCTATTCCACAACCCTTAGTTAGGTTGGAATATCAAAATACCAATATTTTTCGAAAGAGACCCGCCACTCATCAACTCTAAATCATATTTATCATTTGAAATTTTCTTGAAAAAGATTTTTTATATTCGAAGATTGCTCTTTTTGAGCATAGCTAATGAGAGAATTGAAAGATTGTAAAAAGTAGGGGTTTAGAAGGGGCTGGGTGGTGGTTGAAACTTTATTTTTCTATTTAAAAATAGTATTTTATGCAAGACGAACTACAGAGTTTCATGGAATATTTAATATTTTGAAAATCGCAGTTATCAATTAGTGGCAAGCAGATGCAATAACTTGAAAATGATACCATATTTCATGTTTCAGATTTGTAACCCAATCTGTCTGAATGGTGATCTATGACAGTGTAAACTTGTTTTCTTCATCAAGAATACCTTATCTTCTGTAGAATGGAATTTGATGACTCAGTATAGATAGAGCATATCAAGCAGTTCCTGACAGTTTGTGGTTAATCGGACAAACATTTTTAAGGATAAAAAAGGATTCCAATAACATTGCTCCTCAGGCTGTTGATGAATATTACTTGGTCCAAGTTGAATGAAGTAATTTTTCTTAAATAGTAAAACTTCCACTGCTGAAAAAATGGTTGAGAGTTGATGGCTTCTTTAGATAGGTGCACCTGGAAGAGAAAGAAATATGTTTGCAAGTTCTGCTTGCAAAAAATTCAATATTCGTTATATATTTCATAGTATAAATAGTGAGAGAATATCTGATTATTTTTTCATTTGGGATGTCCTAGTCGTGCAACTAATAATATTATCGAACTTTTTTTTTCAATTCGGAATTAAATTGAATTCAATGGAAGCCCCATTAGAACGGGCGTGGAACGCACGCGTGTGCCACCTCAAAAGGCCGACGGTTTGTCAAAAAAAATTCGAGTCCAGAAAAAAAAATGCCTTCACTTGTTGAGTTTCAAGCAAATACTCGGTGGCCACATTTACAACTGCAATGAAGTGAGAGACAATGTAATCAATAATTCGAAACTGAAGTGTTTATGAACGAAAGATATACAAAAAGAAGAAACCTGTATGTATTTCTGAGTCTGAGCGTGGGGTGAGCCTTCATTGCCACATTTGATGAATTTACTAAATTCAGAAACACGGCGGCGTTTAATATCTCGACTATGACATACAGACGTACATGTAAATGAGTATCATCGTAGTGGCCGTTAAAATATATTTTTGATCATAATTTATAGACTAACCATAAGTACAAAATGATGAAGAATAATTATAATTATTTCATGTCCAATTTGAAGCGTTTATGAATATCCCAAAAATGCATTAGATATTGCAATTAGTAATATATTGGTCAAACAAAAAGATTAATGAAAGATAGAATTATTTCTCATAAAAGTGATGTGCTTTAGCTCATCACGTGAATAATCTGGATCATCGAATGGACTATCATTCAACAAAAATAATAGCAATAGAACCACATCTTTCAAAAAAAAATTTCTTAGAAATGTCTTTCATATCACAAGAAACTGATTCCATAAATAAAAAACAGATATTAACCATTTGAGCGACATATATTCCTTTTTGCTTTCACTTGACATAAAATCGAATGGACAGAAAACCAAACACAGTTATGAAACTAACCAAAATTCTTTCACGTTTCGGGTGGGACTTTTGGGTCGGGGCATCTTATTCCTTGAGAATCTTAAGGAATGGATGAGACCGACTCAGCGGTTTCCGTTCGATTCGTTGATTAAATTCAAATTTTGAAATAAAAAATGAATTCTGTTTCCATGAATCTATGTACACAATCTGTTTTTTCGATCAGTTGTGGTTCTATAAAACTAAAATTGTACTTCCTGTTTTATTCGAAACGATAATTGAGAAATTTATTCCTCAAATACAACATATATGTGAACATTCTCAACAAAGATGTAAGTACTTATATTTTTTGAATTTTACCTTTTTTATGACATTTTATATTGTAGTCTCCCTGATGATGGAATAAAAAAATTCCGAAAGCTTGGAAACACTTTAAAGAGTCTTCTTTTACAACGCTGCAGACCCTACTATAGTTAAACTCTTATATATATGTGTATATATATATATATATATATATATATATATATATATATATATATTATTTCGACCTCGAAACTCAATCATCACCTAGAAGATGGCAAATGAGAGACTTTGCCGAAACGTTGTGACAATTATCCTTCAGAGGATCAAAACTACAGAACACGGAATGAAACCCGAAAACACAATTCATCATACTTCGTCCGTGAGAATCTTCATGCTAACACATATATATATATATATATATATATACATATTATATTATATATATATTAATGAAGGGACCTGATTCCATATGTGTACCATCTCATTTCATCCTTGAACAAACTTTGTGTCTTTTCTCAGTAGTATGAATTTCATACCACCAAGAATATACTATATAAAAACAGTTCAATCTGATAATAAACATAATGTTATGAAAATGTTTATATTAGAAAAATAGTTAACCTCTATTCGAAAACAATTCTTTTAACATCCCGCCTGTTCATCCGAAGAAGACGATCGAAGGAAGTGAGTTAGTACCTACAATCTACCAAGGCCCATTCGTGAGATGCACTGCAACCCATTCCGGTAAAGAACTAGTTGAAAAATAGTTTCGAAAGGCTCGATAGAAGAATATCTTAACTCTCATACGAACAGATCTGGACTAATTTCGATGTAACACACTATATATTCATTACTTCAATTTTTGTTGCCTTAAATAGGTAGGGTATTGAGTCATTCCGTTGAATACACAAACATCTCGAGCGTAGGTTTTAGCTTTAGGTTCAATTGTGGATTCGATGGTAACTCAGATCGAAAGCATCGGTTGTACGTTTTGCGTTGTAGAATTTTCTATACCTGAAATAGCAAGTTCATCACCAGAAATCAGTAAGTCGCCCCGGAGCATCACCATAAATAATGATAATAGTTGCCCCTAACCAGCACAAGCTATGGTATGCTATGCTATGCTATAACTTACAGTTCCGTGAAACCACTCATTGTGAACAGAAAATGCTTGGACAAAATGTACTGTTCTTGGAAATATTCAAAACTTATTCAATACTTCAATACTTGAGTACTGTTTGAATATCATTATTTTGTGGAGGATGGATCGTTTCTGTAGTTTCTTTGGTTTCTCAACATACCACAATCTGAAGTAATTAGGATTAATACTGCAGCAACTTCCTCGTACAACTGATATTCATCAAAATATTTATCTTTGAAGTTTCAGAATCCAAATTCTCCAATTTTTTCAAGATTGTGGTAGGTTGAGAACCCATAAACACTACGAAGATTCATTGCCTACATCTGGGATTGCAGTATACCCTTTTGAGAATGTACAGATCATTTCAAATTCGTCAAATTCATAGTGAAGTGAATTCTGATTATGATGTTAATATTTCAATCAACTAAACGTTATAGAATCGATCAGGGAATATCGTTTCAACAGAGATGTTTCATCCTTACATATTTGAAAGAGTCCATATTCGAAAAATCTATTCTTTTTTTGAAGAAAGCCTCTAATACTCGACCAATGTTGATTTTATAAATATCATAAGGTATTATTTTCCTTTCGTCTTCTCTTTTTCAAGAACAATATATTCTTTTCTTTGTAGTTCTTGAGATGTTAACCTACAATAATATGGAAAAGTCAAGTATTGAAGTATTTTTGGGTTGGTCGAATTCATTTATACGGAAAGTTGCTGACTAATAGCACATTTTGAAGGATACAATTTTGATTAAAACTGCAACATTTCGGAGTAGATTTGAAATCTTTGCTGTTACATTTGTATAGATTCCAATATAAATACTTGACTTATTCAGATTGTGGTAGGTTAGAAGCTCAAAAAATTACAAAGAAAACATCTGTCCACCACAAAATAATGATTTTCAAATAATATATTCTTGTCTCGATTGAGGCAATACAAGACAAGAGATCATTATATAAATCATCTGTATTTCTAAAGCATCGACAGCAAAGTATATCAATGATATGCTATGTTGAAACACTAGAAAACCAAATAGATAAGATGTTGCGAAATTAAGGTCAATGGCATTTCAAATCGTGCAGTCTTCGATGAGGAAAATCGATAACGCACGCCACTGCGATCCGCAATTTTTCCTGACGCTGCAATAAACTTACGGAACAACCTCGGAAATAAAGCACAAGCGAAGTATCTGACTTTGCATTTTGTGCAACTGGTGTTTATTTGTTACCGTTGTATCAAAGGCAAATGTAAATGCACTCCAACCGATCGCCAAATTCAAATGCATATTTTCCTAAAAGTCGAGTAATTCACAATTGCTGAATTGTTGAAAATTCAGTGTATCTACTTTTGAAATTCATGAATCGTATTATCTGCAATCTGATCTCAACATCAATTGTTCTAATGGGATGTTCTAGCCGTACAACTATTCACATTCTCAAACCATTTCATTTTATGTTGAAATTTAATAACTCAATATCATGTCTGCTTCATCTGGTTTCATCCTTCAACTATTGGAAGCTCTTCCCAGAAAGAAGAATTTCATATAGAAATAAATGAAAAACGAGATAGGGAAATCAAATCATCAGAAATCGAAGAAGTAAGTACAACACGGAAATCTGAAAAGTTTGAGATGTACATCAAAACATTGAGAAAAAAAATATTTTAATATTTTTTTATTTCTGTTATCTAAAACTCTCTTTGTGATATTCGTAAATTAGATGAATAGTAACTGCTAACTATTTTTGCTTAATATGAGCTACTATCGAATAATATGAAAAAAAAACTTTTTTGTGTGATTTTCACTAGACAGTTCACAAAACCTTCACACCCGTTTCACTATATGATATCGTATTATGGTACAAGCATCAATCCGACCCTGTGCTTTCATATAAATACGTATCCCAACTAATATGAACAACTCTTCCGGAGAGATTTATTACATAGATCGCCTAATTTCACCTGCTAAACTGATCATAATTACTCATATTTCGTCATAAGGAAATAAATGGTGTAGGAAAAATTATTCAAATTCAAAAATAATTTGGTCATTTAGCGAATGTTTATGATCGAACCCATCTATTGAAGTCAAAAGATGATTCGCAAATGTTGAATTGGTCTTTTCATTCAGAAAACCATTTCAATGATCCTATATTCTTCTGATGAAAGCTATCCCTGTTTGATCAACATGGAGTTTGTGGCAAGAACCAGTCATTTTCTTATATACTCCTTACCATTCCTACACGAAAGATTTATTGTAGTTGTTTTTGGTGAATTCTCCCAAACTATTATCTGTTCTCTAGGATATCTCTTATTCTTTGATTTTCGGAAAACAAGCAATACTTTTGGTGTGTTCCCCTACGTAGGTCGATATCTTATACCTTTCATTATCATTTCTTATGATTGTTTAAACCTGCATAATGGCTATTTGAAGAAGGCTCGCAGACTATATACGGATGTGACTCAACGTTTCTTTTTTCTTCCGACAAAGTAAAATCAATCGATTCTCCAACCCCACAGCAACACAAGATTATATCAAGGCACTTGAGAAATTTTCAATTGCTTTTTATGGTGGTCATCACCTCACCAATGATTTAAATGGACTGTGGGTTCCAGTACTATACTACCTCTGCATATAAACCCAGCAGTGACAGTGACAGAAATACGCTATATTCATGATTCCTCAAAAAAAATCCTGAGTCTCAATAGTGCAAAGTGTTGATGGAACAGACATTTTTCATGATAGGTAGGAAGGCAGAAGTAGGTGTTCGTTTGAATCTGGCGTCAAGACCCTTTTTTTAATTTTGGGAATTTCAGGAGCCTACTATACTGTAACTACTTCTCAATTTTAGTTCCTTATTGAATTTGATTTTTTAGTTTCATAAATATATGTTTTGAGTTACTTGTTATTCTATCATTCTAGAGAACTCAAAAACTATGAGACTGTATAATACCTTTTAAGATACCTATTCATTAGAACTACATGCATGAATACCATACTCGGTGTTTTTCTACATGAATATGATGCCACACTTAATACTTACATTTTAAAATGATGAAATGTTATTCATATACACAAACAAATTCAACTGAATAATTGGTTTGTAGAAGTTTTTTGTCTAATTTTCTAGAAGTGTGGACGATCTGAATTAAAAATGAAAATATCGTCTAGCCAGTACAAATATGCACTAATTAGAATGTGAAATAGACGCGACGCATCGGTAAGGCTTGAAGGTGTTGATCTTTACCAATGTATCAAATTGTTTTTAGGTATTTGGATTATTCACAATGAAAGGAGATCTCATAACCAAATACTCATTTCAGGTATGAGAATGAATAATGTGTTTTCTGGAAGTAATACAACTTCAGAAAGTTTTAATGGCTCTCATATTTCATGACCTTTCTCTCTTTATAGAAAACGTTAAACTTACGGCCGTTTGCACCACTAAGGAAAATCTAGAAATTACTTTTTACTTGAATCACTGAATTTAATTCGATTTCAGGTGAATCTTCACTAAGTGTAACTCTTGGTTACGAATGATGGCAGTAGTGTTCAAATAGTTCTGCTGATATTCTTCCAGAAAGTAAGGGGGCAACTGACTCCCACGCTCCTCCGCCTCCAGTTACTGGTCAATATATTTGAACTCTCGTTAACACCCCATTTCGACGATGCAATTTTGTCACTGCAACTTCTTGCGGCGACTTGTCGCTGCGAGATATGTCATCTAGCTGTCAGTTTGCATTGCCAATATCAAAAAATAGCACTGAATGTTACCAAGATGAAAGTCTACATTATCACAACTGATATATAATTTCATTCATTTCTAATAATTGATATTGTGATTGAATCACCTTATTACTCAACTTGATTCCGCATGTCTCGAAAAATAATGGAAATGATCAAAATAACTATTCTTCACAATGATGCCACCACATATTTGTGGTTTGCGGCAACAAATTCACCATAGAAATAACTAAGTCGCTGCAACTTATCGCACCAAAAAAGATTCATGCAACTCGAAAAACTTGCAGGAACACATGCAATTTTCTGGAGTTGCAGCGACAAACTTGCATCGTCGAAACAGGCTATAAACTGATGAATTTAAAGCAATGATAGCTTGGTATTGAGGTACAGCAGAGGTACCTAGTTTTGGAGCACGCTGTCTTCGTATTCATGAGCTGCGAATATGTAATGATAAAAATGTGACGCAAACATCGTAAATCGACCCTTTTTTCCATTTCTTTGAATTGATGTTTTTTACTTACATGTGAAATATTCTCCAGTGGCTGGAAATCTATTAGGAGAAAAAGTGATGTTGCTAGCGTCAAGACCCTGCTTCTTCGAGCAGTGATCCGTGCTTTCTCCTTTACACATGAAAAATACAAATCTTTGTAATAGTCACCTACTACATGACCATCAGTTGAGTTTATTTCCTAGCGCATCCACCATTTCGAAGAAATTAGAAAATGCAAACAAAACTTGGAGAATGTGTGTGCCGCATGTGTCAAGAAAATATACGCTCGTGGATGTAGTGATCCTCAAAATGGTGAATATTCCAATAAGGGTGAAGCAAAAAAAATAGTATTTATATTACATAAATGAGAGTGAAAATTATTCGAAGATGAAATACACCCTATCCGTACAGGCATTCTCTGAGAGAACATCATAGTGACAAACAGTACAATTCAAACTAGTCAATGGAAACAAAGTCCGAAGTTTTTTTTAGGCATTAAATATTTTGAAAATTCTCGTTTCTCGTTTCCAAATAATTGATGTATCATTTATTGAAAATTCAAGGTAATGTGTTTTCAGGAAATATAAAAATAAAAAATGAACCACTGATTTTGACCTTTAGATCACGAATTGAAATGCCTTTGGAAGTTGCACAATATAAAAGTCAGAAGAGAATCGTTTTATGAAACGATAGGAATCACTGAAGGATCATTTAACGTAAAATGTGCTTTTATGTCACCTTTTTCAAACCTCATCTCACATTCTTCGAAACTTTTTCTTCCATAATCAACATTTTATTATGAACTTTTATCTCTTTTGAAAGTTTTCACGTGTTCAGAGGCGCCCTGTTTGTTTTTTTAGCTTGTTGAATTTGTGTTTACTTATTCGTTATTCATTATTGGAAACGAGGAATAACGTGAAATATCGATTTTTTGGAGAAATGATGTTTTTTATAATAATCATTCGAAATGAATTGTTAGATAGTTCCGTGTTTCTGGGCTGTGGTCTGTAGGTTTTTGAGCCTGAAGCTGCCTCCGCTCAAAGATGATGAGGCAGTGATCGATGTGCCCTTCTCTGCTGCAAGGTTTCATTGAATGTGGTTCATCTGAATGATTTATTGAATCATTAGCATTAACTGATTTTTCAGAACCCTCTTCTGTATCATTGTAAGAGTACTTGCGTTTTGTCGAAGTCAATTATCATGATCCTCCGTGGTAGCAGTTTAAAATCATAGAGGAGAGGGTTGCGAAAAATCAGTTGAAGATAATTGACAGTCTGATACCGAGTCATTAAATGAATTTGAATAGTCAATGAGCATGTACTGTCTTCAAATCGAATGCGGAAGTGGGACGAATCTCACTGCTCGTGCAACTATCTATATAAATCACACCTCGCCTACGCCAATCTATATAATTTTTATCACAGTATAATTCTGATGCTAATTCTGTGAACCATATAAAAACGGAAAACAGAGGAATATTTTGGTATCACTAAAACTGACAAAATGGTTAGGGCTTTCGCGGCCGAGGTTTTCCGTATTAGTACTTTTGAGGGTCGTCGTTCTTTGCGATATTTTCCTGGCGTTTCGCTAACTCGAGTGGCTAGCTTCTTTTGAATCCGATGAGTCAAACTAGGGATGTATGAGCCTCTGAAGAAGCTAGCCACTCGCGCCAGCGAAACGTCAGGAAGATATTCCAAAAAACGACGCTAAAACTGCTTTCTGACATTTCAGCATTATTCCATTTTTCTGGTTTTCATAACTGAAATTTCTAGGAAAAGTGGAGTTTTATGTGGTAAAGCGTGGTGATGAAGGATGACCCGTATGAATGTCGCCAACCAGGCAGGCCACATGCAAATTTTTCCTCCGAAGTTTATTTGCTATTGTTTCTTCGAATGTAGAAAATGTAAATCTCAGGAATGCTGAATCGAACTTCCAAATTGTCATTATACTGCAAAGCTAGAAAAAATATTCACTTTCGTTGCAGGTACCATGGTGACGGTGATTTAGATTGGAAAAGAACTCAACTTCGATTTATAATGTATTTCTACTATTATAATACAAGGATTTGTATTATTCGCGTTTGATATGAAAAATTAATCTATATGTACTTGGAAAAATAGTTATTTTTATACTAATATGGTCGCGAAAACATTTCGCGGCCATAGTATACACAACATTTTTCGTGCAAGCGTGAAAATTATATAATTCGGAAAAACATTATGTCGTTTCAGAAAGACAGCGCTTCAACGCGAATAAAGAAAAGCGAACTGATGGCCTCAATATAACAGTGTTTCTAAAGAAATACAGTATTTAGCAATACAAACGAATTTGAGATTTGAAAATTCATTTTTATTGTCATATTTCAAAAAAGTCAACTGTTGTAGTGATTCTCAGTTTGCCGGCAACGGCCGTAAAAAAGTCTGCCGACCTTGGCTCTCATGTTCGGGAGTCCTTACGGTTCGCCCGTCAATATCCACGTTCGTCACACACCATCACTTTATTTCCTGATAATGCATCTATTCCTCTAATCAATTAATAAAGATGAAATTCTTGACTATATTTCTTATAGTCTTATATGGGTGGATTAACACATATATACATAGATTGTTTTTGGTGATATTTGGTGTATAGGTTTTTAAGTTTTCATTTCTCATTGAATTGATTTAGAGGAAAGAAGAACCTAAAAAAAGTTTCACAAAATTTCACTCTCCGCCACTATAATCGTTATCCTAAAAGACAAAATATATCAATAATGCCTTTCTCTCGCTGATATTCATTCCTATCTTTCTATGAACAGTTATGAAAATAAATTCAGCAATACAGATAAGGTAAAACCACTCTTCGATGAACTTAAAATAATATTTGCTATTTCAATTATACTTATTTCAAATAGAATGATCCACTTACTGAAAATTTTAAACAGGGATCAATCACTCCAACACCAAAGTGAAAACAAACTCCAAGCGCGTTTCACCAACTAAGTCAGAATCTTCAGGAGAAGCCGATAATGCAGTATCAATTTCTTTTCAGTGCCGAATGCTAGTGTTGTCAGTTTGGTGTTGGGGTATCAGTCTGAAGTTTTCACTTTCACATCGAAGGTTTTAATCAAATCTATAAGTAGTTACACCAATTAGTATAACTACTTTTCTTCGGGCTTGAAGGCCGTCGTTCTTTGGAATTTCTTCCTAACGTTTCGCTAGCGCGAGTGGCCAGCTTCTTCAGAGGCTTACTCATTTCCGATGACTAAACGTTTGGATTTCTCAAGGCGTATTTATATTGATGCCGGTAGTCTGGAGTGTTAATTACTTCTGTCGGGTTCGGGGAATGATGATGATTATTCCCCAAACCCGACAGAAGCGAAACGTTAGGAAGAAATTCCAAAGAACGACGGCTTTCAAGCCCGAAGAAAAGTAGTTATACTAATAACCTCGGCCGCGAAAGCCTTAACCATTTTGTCAGTTACACCAATTGTTTACGTGAGTTGGGAAAAGTCCGTGAGAATTTCATAACAACGGAGCTGAAGGAAATATCCGGTGCTCAAACAAACAACTGAAACCGTGAACTTGTGGAGAAATATAGTTGACCAGATAATCACAGTTTTTCCACACTTACCGATAGATATGTTACCGAGGCTTATTAGGAAAAAGCGACTTTGAAAACATAATTCCTCTCCAAATTCACATACTGCCCATAAACCTCACAAAGAGATCAGTCCAGTGTAAACTTGAAGAAAAAATAAATGAAAATAACTATTTGAACTGTGGTGTTGGCTAGACGAGAGATTTACAAAATTGTAAAAAATGAGTTTTTTTGATGTATCAGACCCTCTCAACTACGTCATCAGGGCTTCACAAAAAAAATCCTGGGACACCATTATACGTATCAGTTATAATCCTTCTGCTATTACAACTACTACTACTTCCACTAGTCAAATGATTTTCAATAGTTTTTGGACTAGTTGAAATAAAACCACCAATTCATTTGCTTTTCCATTTTGTTTTCAAACAACCTCACATTTAATACTATCTGATGGATCATTGAACCTCTCGTATACAATAAGATATATACAAAAATAGGGAAGGTATCGTGTTCCACTAGTCATCGTTGGAACTTCTGCAAAGTATTTGAAGTGCTTTTTCAATTTGGGATATCTCTGTGCAATACGCTCGAGCACTCTTCAAACAATTTCCATTGTCGACAAAGTAATCGTTGAGATTTTCTCCCTGCTATATTGAACGTTGTCAATAAGATTTCTACACAAGAAAAACGACTGGTTTGTGTCAAATCATTGAAAGAGATGAGTTAGACATTCGTTAGTATATAAATACCGATGATACTACACTACTACTATAAATAAATTGTTCCTGGCTGTGTTGAATTCACTTCTTTCATTATTGAATATTACTTAATGAAAGACTTATCGAACCGTTATTCGATTTGATGATCGAAGAATATTTATATGAACTTACCAATGTCGGAATACCTTCAACTAGTTTTTCGAGTAGGGCAAGTTGTTTATGAGAGTGCTGAATAATGCTCTGATTTTCAGAAAATGATAAAAAAATACTTCAATGTATGGCTTTTACACGTCGTTATATAATTCAGAAATCCTCCTTTGAAACATCCATATCCGATAGTTTGTAATATTAGTAGAAAAAGTTAGATTTTATATGGTGGTGGTGGCCGATGGGCCTTTAGCGCTGTTAGCTTTCTCAATGCTGGTTCAATCTGCGGCCCGCATTGACTTCAAATGGATTTTCAAATTTTCATGGCTACTCAAATCCATGGAAATACTCGAATCACTGAAAGTTGGGGTTATTAAATTATGATAAAGATATATGAATGAATATTCGAAGAATCTTACAAATCAAATTAAATCTGCGTCGATAAATGCCGCAGATATCGCCATGCCTTCAAACCGATGACGATTCCAATACAAAAGCAAACACTCATTCTTCTCAAGGAACATAAATAATTAAATGACACTTGATTGCGTGAATTTCACAAGACAGTTCATTGCTACAAGTCACTTTATGATAGCTTCTTTAGACTTGTTATAGTAATATAACACTCAAAATAATTTGGGAACGACTTTATGTACCATTACCAAAAACATAGTACCTAACTGACAATTTTCGATCACCAGTAATATTCCTACTTATTCACGGAATTTTGAACAATACCCAATTTCTGGTTTTTCGGGCTTGAGGGCCGTGTGGTGGAATTTTCGACTACCGACTGTCGTAGTAAAATCACATAGAGGAGTTCAACTGAGACTCCGGAAGTCAAAATTCCACCACACGGCCCTCAAGCCCGAAAAAGCAGAGATGTATTAACACCGGCCGAGAAAGCCCACATTCTTTCACTACCCAATTTGCTTATTACGTTGTTTACTATGCATCATTTCCTATAATGAAAGTAGTTGAAACTAAGATAATTCAATTTTTCTTCCAAAAAAAGCCTAACAAACTCAAATAATTCCGTTTTGTCCGTTTGGTAATTCTCAAGTTTTCGTGGTCATTTTGAATCCAGAATAATTCTGATATCATAATGTGACATCATTATCGAAATATCATTTCTCATGAAGAGCTCAGAATGAAATATTGGAAACACTGATTAAATCAAATGACGATAACAATCCTATCTAAGGAAAAGGAACATATGAAATGATCAGAATAAAGCTCTATTTCACAACAATATGGTTCAGGATATCACGAATACTCATGGGTATGCTTGAAGACTGACTTCAAATCAAATATTCTAAATGGACAATGTATTCACGGATTAACTCCTATCAGAAGACAACTACTTCCCTGGCTAATATCATGAAGGGCATTGGATTGAATCACGCAGGTATTGGTGCAATTCTTGCCACAAAAAATACATCGGTCAAACAAGTCAAACTTTGAAATCTAGATTAACTGGGCATAAGAGTGACTGTAGACTTCACAAAAAATCTTGTGCTCTCACTGAACATGTTTTTGATAATGATCATAACATGAACTTTGAAGAAACTCCGATTTTACACACTGAAGAAAACTTAACAAAAAGATTATTCTTAGAAATGATCGAAATCAAACAAGAAAACTATACATCAAATAAGAAAACTGACATGGAACAATTAAGTAAAATATATTCTTATCTCTTATCTTTGTAACATTTCCAAAATCCCCATGTATACATTCCCTTCAAGAAATCATGCTCTCTTAGCAATTGTCAGTCAGTGTCCGTCAGCATTCAGTAAGGGATGTATTATTCTATTTTATATATTATGTTGAGTTTATCTATTTAACTCGTTTTACCAGTAAGTTTATACCATTTTTATTTATAGATTAGTTATTTGACCATTTATTGTACATTTCAGCCTTGATAAAGATAATAAAAATTATCGAAAGCTTGGTAGAGTAAAGAAGAGTTTTTCTCCAGTTGAACGACTGAACACCCGATAAAACTCACCTTCGTATATACCGATTTATTTTATATATATATATATATATATATATATATATATATATATATATATATATATATATATATATATATAAATTTGATAACAAAGTGAGAGTTTTAATTTCCAACAGATATTCAAGTCATCTTGAATCCTCTGAGTGAAGAACAATGCTTTCAACTAATTACAACTAACAGTTTCTCGTCATTCGGTCAGAAATCAAACACAATTCATCCACAGTAGTTTGAATGTCGGGAATTTATTCATTTTGTTGTGTTATTTCAACTCAACAAGCCCTTGAAATAACATCGACATTCGGCAATTCAAATAATTCAGTTTCAACTGACTTCATTTTCACTTTGAGTGAAATTGATGATTAATTCATATAAAGAATATAATATTAAAATTTTTATGAAAGGATAAAAATAAAACAATTCTTTTGAGTACAGTTCAGAAAATCGTGAATCAAACGCATCCGAAAACCATCTAATCAAGCGCGATAAAGGACACAGATATCGCCAGGCCCGCCGGTTCAAATCAAACGAGGACGATCCCAATAAAAAGCAAAAGCTCATACTCTCCGTGGAACATGAGCATATAACATGTCCACAATAAAGCTCACTTTCACAACAATATGGTTCGAATTTTCTCAGTGTTGACTGGCTATTGAGGTATAAACAAATTTCCGTAGTGAAATCGCTAGCACCTATCCTGCCGGCGAGAGGGGCGGCGCTTGCCAGTCGCCGCCCCCTGCAGCCGGACTTTCCAGAGCTCCGTTTCTGCTCCCAAACCCATTTCGACCGCCGTCGCGGAAGTTATTGCCACGGGCCAGTGCCGGGTGCAGTGCTTATGAATAGAGTCAGTGTGTCGTGATGGAGGAGAATCAAAATTTGGCACAGGAATACGTGCAGGACTTCGTGCTGGACCACTTCGAGGATGTGACCGTTAAACGGGAGGACAAACGCCAGATGGTCGATCCCGACACGACCTGGTTGCAACAGGAGGACTCCTCGAACAGAATATGCAGGAGCCAGTGGGACGACAAACGAATTCCTTCGCCGCCGCCAGAGTCACTGTACGTTCAACAACCAGTATTAGTGAATATGTCGCTCATCAACGATCCTGGAACCCCTCCGGACACCCCTCCGAACAACTCCCCGCTCCCTTGTAGACCGCCTGGTATGATGGACGAAATGATGTGGTTCCCTCAGAGTATGCGAGATCCCCAGCCGCTCGACCTTCGCCCTCTCCATTGCATGGGAGGCGATCCAGACTGGGAGAGGAGGGAATATATCCCGCCGGAAATGATTCTTGATACCCCCAACCACCACCTCATCCATAACCAGAGACCGCTCTCAGTTTGTTCCGGTGCTAGTGCGCTTTCCCCAAGGCTGAACCATAACAGCGGCTACTCGACTTGCTCAGAAGACATCGGCCTGAACGACGACATGCTGATGTCGCTTTCCGTCAGAGAGCTCAACAAAAGGCTGCACGGTTGTCCCAGAGAAGAAATTGTACGACTGAAACAGAAAAGGAGGACGCTGAAGAATAGGGGGTACGCACAAAACTGCAGGTCGAAAAGGTTGCAGCAAAGACAAGACCTCGAATTGACCAACAGGAATCTCCAGCATGAGCTGCACAGATTGAAATCGGAGCTAGCCAGGGTTTCCCAGGAAAGAGATCTGCTGAAGCAGAGGCTGCAGCTAGGAAGGCCTCCGCACCTCAGCAACAGCCTCAACTCCGACGGTCAGAGTTCACCTGAGTTCTACCTATGACATCATTTTCCGGGTCGAAGGATTCAGTGATTTTCGGCCCCACGGTATATAAAAATTGACAATGAACATGTACCGTGAAATTTTCAAAAGTGACTTCAATATTTGAAGGAGTGATTCGCACAATCCATTTTAGTTAAGGATAAGACTGTTAGAAATTTCGTTCAAAGTTTTGATTTGTTATCATATCACTCAAAGTGAATGGCATATCTTCTTTTATTATTTGTTTTTTTTGTATATCTATTTTTATATCGATCAGGTGTTTTTTGAAACTGAAAGGTTGTGTCAATAAGATATAATATATGTTACGTTATTATACTGTAAATAAATATTGTCTAGTGAAGATAAGTAAACATTTGTTAGTATTGACATATATCTTTTCATTTTTTTATAGTATCTACCGAATTTCGAGAAATAAATTGGAATATTAAGTTTCAAAAATATTTTGAAATACATATTGGAATATAAAATTCAAATAATTGTTTTTTCAAAAAAAATTGTCAGTGCTCGAATAAGTTCATCTGATTTTGGAACCGAACTCGCCGAAAATCAGTGGAACAACTGTTTCATCATCATACATCAAGTAAGTCAAATTTTGTGTTATGAATGGATATATTTTTCATTTATGTACATCAACACGAGTACAAATTCATTCAGAATACTTCAACTTCATGCGATAACCTTCTATAAAACTGGATTTTATTGTGGTTACAAGATTACAGATATCATTTCGATACAAAAGTTTAATTTGTGCCAATTATTATCGCAATTCCGCAAAGATTCATTCATTTCCATATGCTATCGAACTTGAACTTTTGGTGGCGGATGGAATTGAGGAGAAAGTATCATTTCAGTAAATATAACTGAAATGAAGATAAGTTTGTTAATTTCACTTGAATAATGATATACGCTTCATTCACTAGGATCTATTGAAGAATGAAAATCGAGATTATGTTGTAGCTATTCATGACACACAATTTGATAATTATATTCGAAACATTTTCGAATCCAATATATTTTTAACAGCCTTCTGAAATATTAAGAACGTGGATTATCGATTGAATTTTCAGATTTAAATTGCCCAAGTAGTCCGAAAACAAACAGAAAAATAATTCATTGTGAATTTCATGGTGCAATTCATTAAAATGCAAGAAATTGAAATGGAAATGTTATTTTAACATCTCAAATGTTATTTTCCAGTGATTTCTGGCTGAACATACTGGTGATTTCAGATCTGGACAGAAGATGCCCATTAGGGGACGATTAAATGCTTTTTTTAGGTCGTTCATCCTTGTTGAAATACTTGCTAAAAACTATCTGATTTGTTTAAATTTTTGCTTTTCGCTATTGTTACAAATAGGTAATATAAAAACATGCTACTTGAGAGTTTCGTTTCGTTTCATGCTGGTTGGTATTTGCAATGTGTCAATTTTCAATACGACTGCAATGGTTCATTCATTGCATTTTACTCTTAATTCATATTTGTGAAATATAAACCGTTATTTTTTGCAATTATGTCAGCCATTGTTTTAAGAAAGTTAGCTATGTATTACAAAACATATACAATTACACAATTCAAGTCCGCAGTACATGAGATTCATCTCTGATAACACTTTCAGCTTGCTACTGTCAATTTGATTTTTTTTATTTCTCAGAGCACCCTCTGTCGATTAGCCGGGAACTAATCCACATTTATAAACTCGAATATGCATACAATATTTGATCCAGAAAATACTTCCATCAGTTGCCAGAAAAACAAAAATTTCTTCCGGCAGTTTTAGCTCGATGTAAAAGTCACTCAGTTACTCAACTGTTCCCTTAAGAGAAAATTGTATGTTGCATCTGTTCTCACAAATTCGAGTCAGTTTCTCATCAAAATGAAGACTGGAAGAATTCTTCACCAAGAGAGATCCATTTCATAGTTGCGTTTTCATCCTGGTAACGGGCATTTTATGAAATACCTTGTTTTCATGAAAAATACGAAATTTGAATCATAATCCGTTCAAATCGTTGTGCGAAATTATCGAGATATAAAAAAAATGGAAATATTTTGAGTGGCGGTTGAAATTTGGTGGAGACATAACAGAGTTAATTTTCTTGGGGCATTATATGTTGTTTTTTGATACATCTACAGTTTTGTCAATTGAGTGTGCAGCAAATGGGATTTTTATTCTATCACGAAATTTGAATACCGCCAGAATTTAGTTATTCAGAATGGATATCAAACACCATACAAAGCATGTCATAAAATATAAAAAAAATTCAAAAATAAGGTACCCTCATATCGAAAAATACATTGGAATGTCATTAAGAAAGTCATGGCCCCCAGGCCCCCCATTGAAATTTTTATTATTAATTGGAAAATTAATGTTAAATATATTCCTAATATTGAAGTATATTTGTAAAATCCAATTGGGTTTATATTATACAGGTGACCACTAACGATACAAACACTCAAATTTTGCAAATATTTTCAACAAGATAGATTGTCAAAAGATATTTATTTTCATCCACGGCTATTGGCGAAAGTTCCGGTATATCTTATTGATATCTTTTCAAATTCGAAGAGTTTTTCATATGCACATTATTTTGATATGTAAAGTTTTTGCCTTGGAGAATAATTGCGAAATTTCTGTTTGAGATCTTCGCAACAAACGCGAAGTTTGCGGTTCTCTAAAATCTGAATCCAAGCAATTTCTGAAAATACTTCTCAATTTGGAGAGTTATGGTGGAAAAATCTCGTCGAACATTGAAAAATATTTCAAATGAGAGTGGTTCAATACTTTTCTAAAATGTAACAGAGAATCGAGTTTGAATTTTAGCACTATTTCCAATCCTTCTTCCTAATTTTGTAGTATCTCCCTAAGTACCGTGCTAGGAGTCACACGTTAAAAGTTAAGACCTCCTCTTTCTTCTGATCGACCCCAACGTAGACGTCAGCCGGTTATCGAATAACTCCATTCTCGAACCCATATCATTGAAAAAAATCGATCGTGAACGATGATGAATTTAATATTTCTGAACATTTATTGACCTGCCGCCCTTCATAGTATGAAGACATTCTAAGTGCATATGGTTATCGAATATGCAATAACTTCGGCGGTCTTCAAATTTTGATTGTGCAACTAATGCAAAAAAAACTCATTTTTTGCACGCGTTATAAGAAGCTACACGGTATAAGGGGCGATTTCGATGATTTTCGAAAAGGAACGAAATGGAATATATTCAAGTAAGGTATATCTGAATTTCTGATGATGATTTCCACTATATGTGATAACAAAAAATATTGGGCCGTATAAAAAAAAATAATTGAGTTTGGTATGCAATGATGCATTGAAAGTAGATTCAGTTGTACTATGACAAACAAACTAGAACTTTTTCACAATAAACTTTCACATCATTCAAAATGGAGGCAATAGGAAGAAAACAGGAAAATTTCAGTTTTTTTAATTTCTCAAAAACGTTCAGTTATATTGATGTGATTTGAAAGAGTATATTTTCTCGTTTTTTTTTTTGCATATTGTGATATTGACATTGAAGTCAGCGTTCTCCTCTTAAATTAAATCATAATGACTTTAGTTATGTTCTACTTTTACTACTTTCTCAATGAAAGTTTCACACCTCTACTTTTCAACCAATAAGATACCTCAATTTTGACTAGTTACCGTAACTAAAAAAAATTCCGGAAATTTTTTCGAGGCGCTAAGATATTTGAGTGGTAATTTTTTGACAGTTCAAGAAATAAACTCATGATCTACAACCTTTAAACTAGACTGAACATCTGAGTTTTAGCCTTTGGTGAAAGTAAAGTTGGTAATTTTTTTCATTAAAAAAAAATATGGTGGATATATCTATATGACATTTTTAAATTGGTAATTATTAAGCTTTCTGACAGAACCGGTCAAACAAAAATTAAAAATCAACATATGTCAAAAACGGCAATACCCTGACCAACTTGACAATTAGAGAAATTGATTTGAAATGTCAGGTTGGATTAATACATTTTTTCCGAATCATGGTGTGAAATTTCCTTATCGAATACCACACAAGCTTGAATTATACCTGGAAATTTTCTTTTGGTCACAAAAAAAAATTATCAAAATTTTCAAAATATTCGTGCCCTTTTTTCAACATGCCCCCTCCCGATTTTTTATTCCTATGACTTTCTGCATACGATAATATAAACATTTCTATCTTGCGAATCACTGTAGTATAGGGATTTCAGTAAATATCTAACATTTAATCACATTTCTTATTGTGAAAAACAAGGTTATACGGAATAAAACGTCCCTTATAAAATTCATTAGTTTACTCAAATGGTATTGACGTATAATACTATGATAGAAGTACAAACTGTTCTAGGACTTACAAAACTTCACAACGCATTTGATAAATGAATATGAAAATTGCGCTGACCTTCGAATGGAACTAATTCTAATCCCCTTAATTTTTTTTGAGATCAGCTGATGCGTTTCTCTTCTCGAATATGTAGTATCTCACGAAAAAGGATTGTTGAAGTGGTTTTATTTCGTCAATAAGTCAATGCATTGACCTGGGGAAAGAAGCCAAAAATGACTTCAATAATAATTATGTTTCTTGAGATACTACATTTCCGAAACACGCATCAGGTGCACGCTGTTAAATTGAAGAATATAATTGAAGAATCTCAGTGAATTGTCTAGATAAATTTTATTTGGTTTCACTTTTCGTGTCTCCTAATAATAAAAATTAAATGGTTTAACATACTTTTGAAAATCCCTGTGATTATAGTGATTCAGAATCCAGATGTGTTTATACTGTCGTATATAGAAATGAGTTTGGAATTTAAAAAAGAGGAACATTTGAAAAGTTGGGGGAATATCTTAGGGAATATGGGAGAAAAATCAATTCTAGAGAACGCATACAGGAAAGGGGTGACATCGCCTATTGACTTAATTTTGGGACTCCTGGTATATTTTTGAAAAAATCCACGTATGCTAGGATGGAGAAATTTGTTTGACGCTACTGGTATGTAAGCATAGTACTGTACTGTTAGTACCACGCAAAAAGTGGCCGTGAAAAGTGAAGAACGAGAAAACGAAGTTATCTAAGTTATGTCTGTTACCAGAAACAAACAAGAAATGAATTCCCTCAAGAAGGAATCCATTCAGGAAATATTTCGAGATAGGGAATTCATTAGTGGAATAGTAAAAAAGATAACCGACAAAACTGAACAAAAACTGAAGAACCCAGAAGAGGAATTCAAAACTTAGGCGGAAAAAACGTATCTATCTACAGCAAAAAGTGGATATATTGGAAACGAACAATAATCTCTTGGAACAAAAAGTCGGTGATATAATATATCAGTGTATGAAAGCCACCCATGTTTATGTATACGGGGTAAACAAAGATGTTGATGATGAAGAAAACCTGCGAGAAAATCAAATTCATAATGATCCAACATACTGGCCTGAATTCAGGCCATGACAATATAGTTGAATGTTACAGAATAGGCAGAAAAATGGATATACCCAATAAAAGCAGACCTATTTAATCCAAGGTGTTCAAACACGCCTAACTTCCGAAAGAAGCACGAGGGATACATCTACATCAAGCACGAGGGACGCAATGTTGAAATAAATTGTGTTGTTGACATCACTAAACACACAACACAGTCAACCTAATGTATCATATTTACCAATAAGAATAATCTTTTCTCAGTTCACAATTTTTAATTGTTGATACTTCATGACCTGGCTGATGACAATGAATTTCAACATTATATGCATAGGAGCAATTTGCAATTTCTTACTATTTTTTAACTTCAAGTTATTAAATTACAACTGTTAAC
The DNA here is from genome assembly GCA_032362365.1 of Zygogramma bicolorata. Lineage (NCBI taxonomy): Eukaryota > Metazoa > Arthropoda > Insecta > Coleoptera > Chrysomelidae > Zygogramma > Zygogramma bicolorata. The sequence goes on along the minus strand of JAVJAQ010002333.1, from coordinate 595,178 downwards.
TATCTAGTTATCTATTAACTAATTTATCGTTCGTTTATACAAAAGTGATATGTTGGAATTTTTGCAATTGATGGAGAGTGATGGAGACAACAGTTTGTGAAAATATCGAAGAGACTGAAAATCAATGGAGTGGTGAGCAAATGTTTAACATATTTCATTTCAACATCAGGAGTTTAAATAAAAATTTTGATGAACTCCTAATATACTTGGAAAATATACGAACAGAAACGTAACCTAACCTAACCTAACCATAGAATTTGAAGTCCATATATTTATTCACCTGCTAAAAAATGGCGGAAAACTCAATAATTACCTGGAAACAAACACATTAGTCATTAATATCGATATTCCCAGAAATATCCCAACAACCCGATAAGGTTTGGTAGATTATTTTTTGTTCATAAAAAAAAAAATAAAAATGTCAGTACAACGAACATCATTGATCAGTTCGAATATTCTGATTTAGTTTCCCATTTTATAACCAGATGGGTACTACGTGAACTATCTCCAAAATGGCCAATTGAATAAAGTTCAACAGGGGAATTGTTTTTGAATATGTTGGCAACTACTGTTGATCCTGTAATCACCGAAATCGTCTAAGTGATTTCTAATGAATTCGATATGGATATTATTATTCCAACAAGATAAAGCACCACTACATAACTTCAGACAAGTAAGAAAAGGTACTAAGGAATGGCCACAATGTTTCCAGTTGTTTACAGGATCTGGAAAAATGCATAACTGTATTTCCAGACTTAGCCAAGGCGTTCGACGCCGTTTATCAATAGACGCAGCAACTTTTCGGGGTAGATTCTGAATCTGCCCATATACACTTGCATAGATTCCAATATTGATTCTTTTTTTTTCAGATTGTGGTAGGTTACAAACCCAGAAGCCTACGTAACAAATAATGATAATTAGAATTGTAAATCACAGTAAAATCATATAACTGATTGATTGAATGACATGAAAACAAATAAATTATTTACTATGATATGCAATATACAGTAATGAAACATCTTCATTATTTTTATTATTAAACATGAATATTTTTGTACATTCATAAATACAAAAAAGAATGGTTCATTCAAAACATCCTCCTTCACTGTATGCTCTAGAGTCGATGGATTGATTATATACGTTGATTATATAAGTTTATACACCAAATACAGTTAGTACTCAATTGAAACATATATTATTTTTCTAATTCATATGAATTGAGAAAAAGACAAGAGAGTTTCCTTGAACTTTTAAGACCTCACAAAAATGACCTCTTTTCCAAAAACCAATGTCTATAGCTAACCAATGCCTATGCCTCAAACTCAACTCAAAACCTGTAATAAATCTCAGTAATTATCCTGACGCTCAAACTATTCGCTCTTTTTATGAGCCTCGAGTGCGATCTTTGTTTTGATTCCACTGGGTTGAATAGTGCTTTTTTTTAATGCCCCCCCTCTTTTATGAAACTTGGGATAATGAAATTGATGCATAAATACTATATTTTGGAGTAAAAATTTCAAGATGGCGACTGGGCGCCATCTGGAAAGAAATTAATGGGAAGGGGGATCTTGTGATACATCATTTTGAAGTTCCTGACGAATACTTTAAAACCGTAGAATATGAAGTCAATATCCTCACCTACTACAAAATGGCGGAAAATTTAATAATTGCCTGCACACATCGACGTTCGACTTCATAATTTGAGGAAATAAGCTGAGTTCAGCTGAGAAGTTGCTCGGGATGGTTGCCTCAAACGCCTTAAGATAAGAACAGCCTATCCGATATTTCACGTCGAACATTTACGAACACAGTAAAGTTGATATTTCTACAAATATTTATTATTCTTTGCCGTACATTCAATATCGAAGCAGGTTCAGTTTCGTACAGCTTCTGCTGAAAATAGCCCCATAAAAAAGACTGAAGGTTTCAAATCTGGCAAGCGGGCTGGCCATTCCGTAGTACCTCGATGGCCAATTCAATGACCATGGAGAAGTATTATCCAAATAGTTTCTTACTTGTCTGGAGTAATGTGGTGGTGCTCCATCTTGTTGGAATAATAATTTTCATATCGAATTCATTGAGATTCACTTCGACGATTTCGGTGAGGATCAACAGTAGTTGCCGGCATATTCAAATACAATTCCTCTGTTGAATTTCATTCAATTGACCATTTTGGAGATAGTTCACGTGGTACCTATCTACTTGTAAAATCGAAAACTAAATGAGTATTTTTGAACTGAACAATGATGTTAATTGTACTGATATTTTTGTCTTTTTTTATGAACAAAAAATAACCTATCATACCTTATCGGGTTGTTGGGATTGCCATGTGACAGAGAAAAACGAATGTTTCTAGAAATATCGATGATAATGTGTTTGTTTTCAGGTAATTATCAAATGTTCCGCCATTTGGTAGCAGATGAAGGTATTGACTTCATATGCTGGAGTTGCAAAGTATTCGTCAGAAGCTTCAAAATGATGTATCACAAGATCGCCCTTTCCATTTGATATTTTTTCCAGATGGCGCCCAGTCGCCATTTTGAAATTTTCATATGTCAATTTTATTCCAAAATATACAATTCATGCATCAATTTCATTATCCCAAGTTTCAATTTTTGGAGTTGACCTGTTTAAAATATAAAGGGGGGGGGGAATTACAGAAAAGAACTATATTATCAACTACACCATGAAACTTCTCCATATATATAGTTTCTATTTCTACCGAACATCGGTTCAAAAAAGTATGATTCGTGTTGTGAATATAATGGGATAATGATCCTTTTTCCGCTTTTGACAATATTTTTTTCCTAGGTGGTTTTACTTTCATCTTATTATTTCGAGAAAGCCGAAAACAATGGCATGTAGAGCTTGTCCATTTCATCTTGAAATTCGGGCCATCTACTTCGACTTCTCCAGAATACTTGACAGTAACCAAAGGTCGTTCCCTTAAACCCTTTGGCCATCCAGAAGGCATCACCACTGCCTGTCATCAGATAGCGGCACTGCCCTAGTAAACTACGTAACTACCCTCCTTCCAGATTAATTTCGTATATAGAATCGATAAATGATCATCTGACGATGAAAATTTGTGTAAGGGTACGAGGTGGTTGAGATGACAATAGTTAAAAAAAAAAAGAATTAAATTCATAAATTGGAAATCCATAAGAAAAATGAATTGAAGCCACAAGCTTCTTTTTGAATCGTTACTCAAATCAAACAATTAATTTTAGTGACATTCAAAACGAAACATCAATCAATTTCTTTGCAAGAGTTGAAAGTGGGCTTCAAAAAGAGTTTTCGGTTAAACAGTTGACCTTCTCACCTCTTCATGAAAAAAAACAAAAAATTGTATGTGTAGTTTTGCACTTTTTTTCTGAAAAATAAAAAATTTTGTTTGTGTTTTTCTGATGGAAACGGTGATTTATATGGAAAAGCAATGATATTCCATTGGCAGTTTTAGTAGGAATTACCTACACCCCTTTGTCGTGTGCCTCTGTCAGGAATCGTTTTCATACAAAAATCAGACTAATAACCTACAACAATCTGAAATCGAAACGAATTTACATCTCTTTCCTTTTATTTTTCAAAGTGTTCTCTGAACATTACAGTTTTTTTTTTGAATCGTTACTTAAATCAAACAATTAATTTTAGTGAAATTCAAAACGAAACATCAATCACTTTCCTTGCAAGAGTTGAAAGTGGGTTTCAAAAAGAGTTTTCGGTTAAACAGTTGACCTTCTCACCTCTTCATGAAAAAAATCAAAAAATTGTATGTGTAGTTTTGCACTTTTTTTCTGAAAAATAAAAAAAGTTGTTTGTGTTTTTCAGATCAAAACGGTGATTTATAATATGAAAAAGCAATGATATTCCATTGGCAGTTATAGTAGGAATTACCTACACCCCTTTGTCGTGTGCCTCTGTCAGGAGTCGTTTTTATACAAAAATCAGACTAATAACCTACAAAAATCTGAAATAGAAACGAATTTGCATCTCTTTCCTTTTATTTTTCGAAGTGTTGTCTGAACATTACAGTTTTTTTTTGTCGCGTGAACTTGGAAATAATTCAAATTTGGAAGTGAATCCTGCTTTTTCAGTAGCATCTGAAATCGAAATGTTTTTGTTTCTCGAGTAGTTTTATTATTATGAATTACACATAGGTGTTGAAATTTCATTGCAAAAATGAAAATCTTGTCAACGAGAGCTTTATATTACGCGTATCAAGTGCGTGCGTTCACTTCGCTTTTCGAGTGATTTGAGCTCTGTTAAAAAGTTCCACTTTCATCCCAGAGATTATATTCTACTATGGATGAGTATAATGAAACTTGATGAAAAATATGGTGAAATATCAACTTAAAACAATTCGTATCTTTTTTTCAACGTGTTCTCACTAATAGATGGCTAGAATCATAAATGAAATTACGATCCTAAAAATCCTGGAGATACACAGACTGGAGCTATAGAATATCAGTGAACGACGTGATACTTATGATGTCATCGGCACGTTTAGGGTTTATGAAGAGAACAAGAAGCAACTGCGCTTTAAGTACTGGCTTTTGTTTGCGAATCTGAATTGTGACTTCTATTCATTTTTGTGAACTGAATTCACAAAAACAATTCAGAAGTCGCGATTCACTGAGAAAAAGATAGCAAATCACGATTCAATTCCGTTATGAATTGAAGCCAATGAATTGAATTCACTGAAAACGATTTCAAATGAACTGAGTACACAATTCTGTTCTACTCTGGTCCAGATCACCTATTCGAATGAACAAAACATTTATAACTCACTGCTTGAAGTGCTTCAATATGGAAAAAATACGTTAACAATTCGCCTTCGAAGCTGAAAGAGTTATATATGCATATACATAATGTAGATCCACTCACCACTGTAGCAAGTATATCGTTGAAAGTGCGTTACATCAGCATATCAATTTTATGCAATCAAAATCAAAACATATACCGAAATCATGTTCACCTATATTCGCAAATTCAATATGCTTATCTTATTTTATTCTCTCACTCAAAGATTTTTAACGGATTCTGACTAGAAGTTAATATGCATTATGATTCATGGAAAACAAAACTAGGTATGTAACATTCAGTTTGTATGAATTACAGGAAGGAAAAGGAAGTATAAATGATTTTATCTTCGGAACTTCTCTTAATTGGAGTTGAATTTGGAAATTCTTGTACTGCATTTTTAACCAATTGATTTTACTCACGGTATCCTCAATTACAGTTTGAATAATCGCGTCCTCAATATTCCCTGCGATTTTGAGGACATCACATGATCAAATCACTAATGAAACTAAAGAATACATGAGCGTTCTATTCCTCAGACTGAAAACAATTATTAAGGAATAACAATTCGTGATTTGACTAAAAACATGACCTTCAGAATGTTTTAAACAATGAATATGGTACTCAATGTATTTTTGGCGATATTAGGAGAAACTGAATTTTAATTAGTTCACTGATTCGTTTCATTATTTTCGATGGATGTAGGGGTTGGATTGTAAAAATATCTCAACAGTCAGGCTATCCGGTTGCTATAGCGAGATAAATTAATGTTGTTTGAAATAACGATAATATTTTTGTAAAGATACTCAATAACCTGAGTTATTAATTATTGACCCTTGACGGCACATGCCTCATTTCACTACAATGTATGTACGATATTGATTCATGAATAGGAGCGAATTTTTGTCGAAACGAATCGAGATAATTTGGAATGAGTTATTTATTGATATCTTTTTAACCTTTCCCCGCTGAACTTTCCTAGCAGATGTGTTAAATGGTTGGATTTTTCTGTTAATCAGCTGATGCTTTCTTATTAATGGAAACCGTTGAATTTGAAAGCAAAATTCGAACCTCTTGCTGCACGAATTGAAAAAAATATATTTTAACTTATTCTTAAGAAAACATTACTATAAAGTAACTGATTCTGGGGAGAACTATCGACTCCATTATGTTACCCTATCATGTATCATGTATACCCTATCATAAGAAATGATCGGGAACGACATAAAATACCAATGATAATATTGCTCGTTTCTTGAAGAATAAAGAATGTGCCTACAGAACTGATAATAATTTGAGTAGATTCGTTGAAAGCAAGGAAAAAAATTCAGTTCAGGAAAGATCAGGAGCGTACAGGTTAACGTGTGGTTCTTTTCCCAAACTCTATATTGATCAAATGGGTAGATATTTCACCAAAAGACTAATGGATCATAGACGTAATTTTTGGAATGAAAATTCAACATCCGTAAATCATTTTCTGACAGAAGAACATGACTATGAAGTATCGCATTTGGACCAGAAATCCAAAAACTCAATCTTTTGTAATCCTTAGAAATCAATAGTTTCAACAAGTCGGGACATTTTCTGATTGATAAAATATTTCTGAATAGTACTCTCTTGTTAAACTTGTTTCCCTATGACGAATTCAGTAAATGATAAAGTGTATGTTTGGAGAATAGCATTCATACAGTGTGATCGTAAAAAGACCATTTACTTCTGGACGTCACAAAGTATTAAGCTCGTACAGAGTTTACGTAATGAAATGTATTTTTATGTGTCGTGGTTTCTTGTCAATTGGTCGAAATCAATTGTTTTCTCAACGAGAAAAGCGGCTTTTGTGAGTTCCAGAGATCTTTCAGTTCTTCACTAATACTCAGCTTTTGAGCTTCCGTTGTGGATTTTTCATCATCTCCATTAGTTTCATATTCCGAATTTTCGCTACAGCATGTTTGATTTGATATTTGTTCAAAGCCACCAAGGGATCCTCATATTATGTTTTTTTCGAACTTTGGTAAATGCAGTGCGATCGTAAAAATATCTTTCCTGATTTAAATTTTCGAACGGGAAAAGATTCAAATGTTAAAATGAGTCAAGTTCAGGTACCCCTGAGTAATAACTTCGAAAAGATTCATTCCGATCTTCACCATTCTTTTGTTCTTTCCGAAGAATTGAAACCGATGAATTTATCTTTATTTCATGAAGTCGAGAAGTAATTCCAAATCATCAAATGCGAAGTGAATGATGGATAAAGGACAATATTTACCTGAGTGTCATCCAAACAAACTCAGTACGGTAGTAGAAATGACTTCCCCCTCTCAACTTTTGAACGGGAGAAGGTCGGACAAAGTCTGCATGAAGAAAAATGTTTAGTACATTTGAAGAAAACAAATAAATTAGCAGATTAATTTCACGTTCAACACAAAATAAAACTGCCAGTAACCCAGGAACGGGTTAGAAATATGATTGTTTTTTATTTGAAAAAAAAAACTGAGTTACCCCTACAATTTCGTTTATTTCAAAAAATACTGAAAGCGTTCTCATGTGAACTCTGTCAAACCTTGATATCTTGATGTAAGAAAAGTTGAGATGAAATTTAACGACCGCAATGTATATTGCTTCCATTTTTCAAGAAATTATCGGATGTTGCAGGTTTATAAAGGGGTACTGAATAACCCCAAAATTGAATTTTTCTGATACACCACAAATAGCTGAAATATCTTATGAATTCAGCCCATTTCAATCATATTTCCTTCATTGTGCACACTGTTTCTTTCCATAACTTCTTCAAAAACGCAAAGCTCAATCCACACTCATGACAAAACAGTTCAAGAATTTATTTGCGAAACATATTTTCAACATTGTTGAACAATACATGTATACTGGCGGGCTTCATATCACTTTCAAACAATGAACATTCTTCATACAGAAACTATGTCTACCGAGATAAGGCCAGTTGGGAAAGGTTATTCTCAGAGTTTCTTAGGAGCAAGGTGACACTATCTGAAGGTACTAGTCAGCAAAAACATTCTCGAGACGTTTCCGATGACTTCTGTAACCCTAAACCGCGCGGTGAAGAAGGAAATATATCAGCAGTTTACTGTAATCTAACCTATTACATTAAATATTAGTAACAAAGGGCACGTTCATAACATTGTATGCAGTATTGAAATGAGAATGAGTTTCATACAAATATAAATGCTCTTTTATCATGGTCAGGTTGTTGCGCATTGTGGTTCTGTGAATATGAATATATATGGCCAAGCAACTGGAAAGCATGTATCCCAATATTATATTTTCGGACAATGTAAACTTGTAGACCGTCACCTCTAGTAGCTTAAAAAACCTGGTTTTCATGGAACTCTCATTACTTTCGACGTTGAGAACGTAGTACAGTTGGTTATGAGATATTCATCAAAACAGAAAGTGCATATGATGTGTGAATTTATATTATAAAAAAAAGAATTTGACAAGTCATCAATCATTAAGGATTTTTACCTGAGAATCATACTTCAAAAAGTTTTTTCAATGATGACTAATATAAGTGATTCAAATTCACCAAATTACAGATTCTTTATGTGCGTTCATTTTCTGATAATTTCTTTTTGGAATTATGATTTTCAATTCCAGAAAATTGATTTTCATATTTGTGAATGGTTATGAACGAACCATTTGCGATGACATGAATTATCGAATACTATACAGACTAGCGATTTTATCAGTTGAATAGCGACGAAAGTTAGTGCATATTCTATAAGCATATTAGATGCACCAAGAATGGCCCTCATAAAAAATCAAACTGTACGGGTAGAAAAATATTAAATACGTTCATATTTAGAATTGAAAGTTAGGTATTCCTTATGAAATAATATTTCACTATTCTGAATCATTACACATTCAAAGTAAGTAAGATTGAGTCACTCTGAGATAACATTTTCCAAATTGAATCATATTTGTGAAATTAACCAGAATATACTGTTTTTCAGGTGAACGCCAACTGCAACGATATGAAACACAATTCTAAAATTTCCCAGAAATTCGTTTCAATAAGGTAAATCGTCAAACTACAGGTTAATCGAGAGCAGATTTGTTTTTCCATTACTCTCACCAATAGTTTCAATTTGCTGTTCTGGTGTAAAGCATTTTCAAGAATATTTTGAATACATTCAGTTTCCATATGCACATTTGTATATGCCAGGTATGGGTTTCGTTATTAGAATCTTTGCATTTTTCAATATTCATTCAATCAGAATACTGAAAAAAATTTTCATGCACATAGCAGATTTTTCAAAAAATTATAAAATTTTGAATAGGAGTCCATTACTTCAGAAAAAACATATCTGGATGAAATATCATCAGTCTCGAAATGAAGGTACGTCATTAGAAATTTAATATTTTTTGACGTTTCCAGTAAGCTGTTAGACGCGACGAAATTGTTAGTTTATGATTATGGAACACGCATTGAACAGAATTTAAATTTGGTTTTCGAAAGTTGTTCATAAGAAAGAGTTACTTATCATATATCAGATTATTCGAAATTTCAATTGAATATTACTCACGACATTTTATGAGCAAAATAAAAATAACCAGCCCGTTCTCACGGTGTTGATTTGTTTGCCAGCTCATGTCGAAAGGCTGTAACACCGAGTTGTATCCATCGTTGAGCCAAGTGATTCTTTCGATGGATTCGTCTTTCGACGAGTACTTTTGTTTCAGTGGATTTAAGTTATCCATCGTTCATTATAATGGTGAATTTGATTTTTTTTTGTTTTTGTTAGCACATTTTTGATGTCATAAATATATTAACCTTATTGATCTTCCCCCGTGCGTCATCAATTACAAACGAGATAAGACGAGACAATGTATGTCTAGTTTGCACTCATTATATTGAAAAGAGATATGATGAGTTGAGTCGGATTTCAATTTACAGAAACCATAGGAGCTCTCAAAAATTTTCATCCGATCTGAAGCTTGTTGGCTTTATTGGCCATGAGCTCTGAGCCTGAAACCATGTTTATATATCTTCATGTGTGAGCGGTAATCAATTGAATTCATCAAATAATATTGAAATTTCACATTTTGGTAATACATAATTGAGGATTAAACGACTTACCTGAAGGAAGTTCAATCCAAATTATACGAGGTTGGTCACATCCGAATAGATCACCTTGTAGTAGTACCTCTATGACTGAAATGCGCAAGTTGAAAGAAATAATGATTCACGATGCCCCTATCTCACGAGTCCTCACCCGAATATCCGTCAATATACCTTGCGATGATTTCGCCTTTTTGGGTCGGGATGACAGAAAAAATAATATATTGGATTTTTTGTTTCTTCTTTAAGATGGGTGGGTGTCTCTCTATTCGGATGAGACCAACCTCGTATAATTTGGATTGAACTTCCTTCAGGTAAGTCGTTTAATCCTCAATTATACTTCGGTTGGTCCCATCCGAATAGATCACCTTGTAGATGTTTAAAGAATTATTAAAAGGCGATCAAAATTTTATTCAGACTGATCTCATACTAATGAAGTAGTCCAAATGAACTGTTTATGTCATTTGATTCACCACTATAAACTAAGAATTTGATACAGACAGTATTTGAATGCTAATACCATATAATGTTGCAAAACTCAAATAACCAGAAAACTTACACTCGTTTAATGAAATTGCGGAGGTAATCCGCAAATGTACCATTTGTAATTACTGGTCTATGTAGAATTTACCAAAAGTATTTTATTTTTCGGACCAGCCTTCATTTGATCGTATGGTGTCCGTGCTCATATCGATTTGGTTGGCCGCAGAAGTGGCAGCATGTCTTGTGCTGAGGTGTAGCTGGGTGATGAGGATTTTTATAAGTAAAAATGAGAAAAAACATAATTGAATGTGTGCGGTTTTTTAATTGATAATCGTGGATGTCATACACAATTCACGTTCCACCGTGGAAAATGGTAAAAAAAAAAATATATTTGTGTATTTGTTGCTCTCTTGGTCTTCTGTGGATAATTTGGTTCTCGGCAGTGAAGAGACAAGCGCGTCTGCCCCTCAAGCGGAAGACTCGGGTTCAACTTCCCATCGAGCTTCCGTGCTTTGACTCACACGCCAAGAGGCAAAAGGCCTCGTCAATATATTTTCTGCGGAAGATTCGACCTCTGAAGGGCGACACTCGTCAACCGGTAAACGATTTTTTTTTTTTTTATTTTTTTTTTACTGATCATACAATAAAAATGCTACTCATTCTGATTTTGAATCATATTTTTACGCTTTAGCAAGCTTTAGAGCAACCATAACAATGAGTTTGTGATATATTGTTCAAAATGAGGTTTTCCGATTCCGAGTGGTCAACACTTGGTAAGGGTCCCAGCTTTTCTCATATCGGGAAAAAAGTGGATCGTATTTTGAAAATACCCCTCTAAAACACTTCCATTGTATCATGGTTACATGCATGAGATATCAGATTTCAAGCTGATCTATGTAATTTTCTAGGACTATAATTTTTACCTAGCTGCATCCATGGGCGATCTACCTTATCCACATCTCCTTCACAAATATCCACCAATGAGACGAAAATAAATTGTATGGTTTCATCGTATTTGCAATCAGTGATGCCATCAGAATCGCTGAAGGTTCACCCCTCAGTTTTTCTCCTGGAAAATGGATGCCAGACAAAATCGGTTCACCCAGGGAAAGATGGCACCACAGTGGATGTAGGTGCTTAAACGAAACTGAAAAAATTATATATTGTGGTTCAAAATACAATATAATGGAATTGTCCCCTTCGATCATTTTCAATATTCTAGGAAAATGTGGAAGTGGTAATGATTGGGAAAACACATTGGGTCTCGGTAGTGTAGTGGTTAGCATATCTGCCTATCAAGCGGAAGGCCGGGGTTCGAATCCTCGCCGGGCCACCGTGCTGGGTAATCGCACGTTAAAAGGTAAGGCCTCGTTGATCCATTGCTCACACAAGTTTCGACTTCTGAGGGTTGACGTTCGTCAGCTGGTTAACGAAAACGAACAATTTTAGAACAATAATTTTAGAACAAATGTTTGTGTCAGACCAAGTTAATGTAATGCATCAGTTGCATAACTTATGGGGTTTGGCTGTAAAGATAAAAATGTTTTACCCTATGTGTTAGAGTAGTTAGTAAACAGATCAACTTAGGTTATCGAAATTTTTGGCCCGCTCTTGGAAGGCGTATTCTCGATATTGCATTCCGAAGGTGACACATCATGGACTTTGATCTGCTATAAACTCATATTTCGAATTTATTTATGAGACGAACATCACTAGTTGATAATTATATATATATATATACATATATATATATATATACATATATATATTATATACATATATACACATATATACACATATATACATACATACATATATACATGTACACACATACACACATATACATATATATTCTTCACCAGAAGTTCCTGAATATCATTATGCTTAATTCTTCACACCACTTCCAAATATCACCAGCCAGTCCGTTGAGGTTTGGGTGCTTCATTGCAGACATCCGGTTGATCTGCGCGTTGACGGTGCTGTTGTTTCTATGCGACAAAATGTGACAGTCTGAAGGTTTTGAACATTAATGTGAGGTTTGGCCTGCTTCACTGAAACCTTTGGCTTTCTCGTTGTTGCATGTAATATTCTGGAAAATTCAGGCCTTGTTTTACCTTCTAGTTGCCTAACATGAAAAGTCACTGTAACTCGGTGGAAATTTACATTGTCAAAATCTCCTCGATCCGTCTGCAAGGTTATACATCGGTGCCCCTCAAATAATTTTGTAGACGGCCACCTATATTCAACCACAAGGCAAACCGAAATCAGGTGTCAAATGAATTAATTTTCCATAAATATTGAATCGTAATGATTACCAAGATACCTCAAATTTGTTGGATGTTTCCTGAACACTCCATCTTGGTAATACTAATTGAAAAACATGTCTAAATAGCTACAGATACAAACAATTCTTGAACTCAAAAATGTATAACCGTTTCTGAGATTTTTGTAAATATTTAAGGTGCAAAGATAAGCCAAAACACAAAAAATTTAAATTCAAAAATTTTGTGACAAGATTGGAAGCGCAAATACTTCTTATGTTTATCGGCATCTGTCGAATCCACTGACGTTAAAAAACAATTGTCAGACATCAGATTTTTCACAGCTCCGAGTGAGGGGCTGTGATGAATTCATGCAAATGTTTCAGATTCGAAAGAAATCTACAGCTATCAGTAAGACTCAAACCTGAGAAAATAGCTGAACCAAAAATTGTTCTTGACATTGACGGCTGCTCCAATGTAGTCAAATTCCAGTAATATAGCTGAACACTCACAACATAGGTTTAGCCAGCTGGGTGGAATTGTCGGGGTTCAGGTGCCAGTTTTTCATATATATCTCTGAACCCATTCCAAAATGTTGGAGTTGTTTGTTATAGATTGCCACGTGCTGTCAAATATTTAATGCGACCAGCATATAAGTTCAAATATGTTATTTCGTCCATTTGTTGTTGTACGTCGTGAACCGCTCTCACCATCCTCTGTTTTGTCTGCTTGAGGTGTCCCCCCTCTGTTGAGAGAAATCGAGGGAGGAACGTTGCATAATGCTTCATCAGCACCGGCTTTGTCAGACAAAGTAGTCTTGAATGCTTCAGCATGTCGATCACTCATCAGGCATAGCTGTACTGAGGTATGAGAAACCTTTGCCCAACGAAATTTGAGGGTCCAGTAGAAAATCTCAATTCAGATGCCGAGAAAAAAGGTCTCAACTACCGGATTCAGTTGGGGTGGATATGAGGTAGTGTAATGACCTGGAACCTGTGCCAACAAAAATGAAATTGTTTTCGTGCGCGAGACACTCGGCGAGCACAACTCAGGAAGTGTGCGGGACAAAAAAACGGCGTATGATGATTGAAGGTCAGCCGTAGAATGATCTACAAAGTAGATTGCCCCTGCCGATGATCAATGATCAGAAATCATTGTCAGTCTCAGCTGTTTCCAATTATACGTCCACTCACGTCTTTGTTTCCGTTCTAAAACGTGACAAAATATGAAAAACAAACTTACTTACGACGAATAAGAACAGAGTTTGTCCTCGAGTGTTTTTAGGTTCCTCGTTGTCGTTCTCTTGTGCTTGTGTCAGATAGGTACACCACTGCAGTGCGAAATCATCCTGGATATCACTACCGTAAAACTTTGCTTCAGTCGGATCATCTCCCAGTATAGTAGTAACAGCGTTATCACTACGGAAAGATTCACTGTTGGTGGCAGAACATTCCGAGGAAAATTCCGATGTCAAATCTGGAGACGGAACTGCGCCAACCAAAGAGAAATTGTCTGTGGGCGCGAGACACTCGGCTGGCACAACCCAAAAGGTATGCAGGGCAGAAAACGGCCTAGGATGATGAATAAAGTTCAGCCGTATGTTGATCTACAAAGTAGATTGCCCCTGCCGATGATCAATGATCAGAAATCATTGCCAGTCTCATCTATTACCAATTATATGTCCACTCATTCCGTTGGTTCTTCTAAAACATGACAAAAAACATTAAAAACAATCTTACTTACTAAACGAGTAGGAACGGAGTTTTTCCTCGAGTTTCCGTAGCGTTCGCCAAGTTTCTACGTTATTTTCACTGAGCATCGTTTGTTTTGTTTCCCATAGTACATATGGAAAATTTTCTTCAATTCACTTATTTAAACTAATTTACACTTTCGAACTTATCACATTCAGCGCAAGAAGTATATTGACGGATATTCGGGTGAGGACTCGTGAGATAGGGGCATCGTGAATCATTCTTTCTTTCAACTTGCGCATTTCAGTCATAGAGGTACTACTACAAGATGATCTATTCGGATGGGACCAACCGAAGTATAATTTGTCATGTATTTTTGTTCAAAGCGGTAAATTATTTGATATGGAAAGTTAAAACTCTGTACTTCAGTCAGTAAAATAGTAAAGGCTAATGTGAAGTAGATAATTGGTAATATTTACATCCGTATATTTGAACATTGTAATTGTGGTTTATTTGAATTCATGGTATGAATGTTCGATGGATTGCTTTAAGCAATGGAAGCTAGAGTACTTATACACTGAATGGTAATGGTTCGGACTTCCAATGTCTATATTATTGACTCTGTTGAACCCTGTTGCTAGGAGCGAAAGGATAAAAATATAAATCAAGTCCAAAGAAAAGATTGAAATGGACTTTTTCGTCAATAAAATTAAGGTTTGACTAAAAAAAATGTTGTTACGAAAAAATCGAGATATCGAATATGCAAAAAAATAGCATCTGGCTGCTATGCTGTTCGAGTTGTTTTTAATGAACTCAATCAATCCTCATCCAGAACGGTGTATTTCTCCTTGATCGAGTCGTACTTGAGATATGGAATTGCCTTTTGGGGCTTATGTAGTCAGCAATTACTGAAATCAGTATTTATTCTACAGAAAAGGGCTCTCAGATACATATGAAACGCAAAATCTCAAGACCATTGCAAGCCAATATTCATCTGTCAAAAAATCCTAACTGTACCTTGTTTGTTCCTTTTAGAAACCGTGTGCCTAATACACAAAAAATAACTCAGCAGCAAATAATTACAGACGTTACGATACAAGAGGAATTAGGAATATACCCTTGCCAATCCCAAAATCAGAAATTACCAAATTTTCTCTGATATATGAGAGCAAGAAAATATACAACCACCTTCCAATGTGCTATAGGGCATAACAAATTTCAAAAAATTTAGAAAATCAGTTAAAGAAGTTCTTCTGCAAAAAGCCTATTATGACTTGAGGGAATATTACCATGATGCATTTTAACTTAGTATTTTCGATGCTCACTTATCTGTGATTGTTTATTTATTTAGTGATTATCTACAATGGTTTTAGTATTTGTCTTGTTTATGTGTATATATATATATATATATATATAGTATATAGTGATGGTTCATTGTATTTCATGATTTTAATATTATATTTTAACACTTAGACTTCATAAAGTTGCAGTAGCTTTGTCAATAAGGATTCCTTAGGCAATAAAGCATATTTGATTGATTGATTGAAATATTAGTCAAATAAACAGTATGAACAAATGTTGAAAGCAAGTTTCAAGCTGAGAGTACTCACAACGTTTCGATTCGTCTTCGAGTGATGACTGACTGGTATATAATGGAAGTCCGAATCATAACCATTCAGCAAGGAACATTGTCAAGCACATTCAAGCAAACGGACTAATACACGTTGTAATCGGATCAATCAGTTGACTCAACGTTGTGTTGCAACACTCCCTCAGAGGAACGAAAAAAATGTTGCATCACAGGTGTGTAGCTCCTATCGATTAGATAATTTATTAAATATGCGGACAAGATTCACAACTCAATGTGCTGCACATTTTCATGAAGTGTTTGAATGCGGTTGAGAATTTCCCTCTCGAAAAATTATGGAAATTTGAGCCATTACCATCATTTTCCATTGTGCCAAGAGAGGAAGGGTCAGAACCACTTCAATTCAGAAGTATGCAGCAACTCTCACCAAAATCCTTCAGTATGATGTCCGATTTCATGAAGAAAATATCTTGCGAGTTGAGCATTCGCCCCAAATCACTCTACCTGTATTTTCCTATCGATCCGACCCAGAAAAATGCACACAAAAAACGTAATCAAGCCAGGGCCTGATTAGAATGACGTCACAATCGCGTTTCCACCGTGGAGAGGGTCGGGTCAGAATTGACTGGTGACCAATAAAGCAGCGTCAGCATTCTATTGGAGAGCTGCGTCGAGACGGCGCACTTTATTCCGACGCCCAGCATAATTAAACTCACCTGTAAACAGAACAGCTGCAGCGTCGTCGGAGACGAGACGACTGACGGTAGATTTTGAATGCAAGTTGTTGTGGAGACTTAAGAGTTCAGACTTCTTTTTAATCACTCTAGTGGAAGATGCGTGAAAGTATTGAAGCACTTTTGTGGGATATGTGTATGTAGGTCAATGTTTCTGGAGCGGGATAGATTTGGTCGATGCTTCAATGTATGAGCTTTCGTGGATTGAACCTTCATTTTTTGGAAATATTTCAATCAATGATATCATACGTCATTTGAAAAAACTGTTACTGACATGTTTTTGTTTTCATGATATCGTCGTATTAGAGACTTCTTTGAATGGTATAGTTGAAATCATCCTATATATAATTAGATGCTGTTGCCATGGATAATGATTATTGTTCTCAATAAAATAATATTTGTGTATGTCATTGGAATGAAATAATTTCACAATTTCTGTTACAATTTGAGTTATTATTGAACGAAAAAGGTAATATACAGTCCAGTATGAACCCAACAGAAACTGAAGTGTTTTAGATTTTGGTCCAAGTCGGACTGGATTCTACAAGTCAGACCCGACCAGTATAGAAGCAATCTCCAAGGTGTAGAACCAGAAAGACATTTTTTTTACAAATCTCATTCTTAAAATCCCATTCTCAATTATTTCACACTAAGCGATGACTGATGTTAAGGAACTGAAGTCTCAAAGAAGGCTCTTTCTGTCATAAAATAGATCTAAATACGATAGATGTTACGAGTTGACAGCTGATATATCCAAATCAGATTCACTTTCACGACAATCAAAATGATTTCGACCTCAGCTCTGAAACACCAGAAGTGAACGAGGAGAAAAGGGAGAAATTTAAAAGCCTTCATTATCTCTGTATCTGTAGAGTAGGGAGGGTGAGTGTAGACCCACAGCACTTAGGCCACACTATGGCCCATTGTACATCCTCCCAAGGAGTCGCCCTCCTAGGACATTGTCCATCCTGCCTTATCCAGGAAGGAGGACAGGTCACCAGGGGACATCTCCTTAATATCGGCAGGTGTAGGCCAAGACTCACCGAACACACAATCTCTTATCGACGATAGCTCCAGACATTCACATAAGACATACCTGACAGTTTCATCTTCCTGTTCACACATCCTGCATAGAGGTGTGTCCATTAGCCCCATAATATGAAGGTGTTTCCTTAGTTGACAGTGTCCAGTCAGAAATCCCACTGTTAAACGTAGGTTCTTCCTGGTCATCGCCAAATATTTATTCGGATTCAGCTTCCCAGGATCGCCCAGGGTGATCCTGGCAAAACTGCATCCTTTGGTTTCATTCCATCTCTTAAGAGATTGAGTATGGGTGTAACGTTTGGCTAGTTCCGCAATTGTCGAAGTCGTCAAGCCAAGGGTGTCACCTGGTCCCAAAATTTTCAGTCCATCCGCCATCCTGGCCAAAGAGTCAGCAATGCGGTTACCTTTGCCCCTGTCGTGTCCTTTCACCCACCTTAGTGCGATATTATTATCTACCGACGCGTTAGCTAAATCTTGGTGACACTCTAGTGCTAACCCTGAGATAATACGTTGTCTATTCAAAGTTAGTAGGGCTTGTCTACTATCAGTGCAGATTATTATGTTTTTGCCAGAAATTTCTTTTCTGGTTAGCTCTTTTGTAGCGATTGAGATACCAGCCAGTTCTGTTTGAACTACGCTGGTATTTTGTCCCATTCCCCACTTAATTCTTAGGCTAAGTGATCTGGAGTGAACTCCACATCCTGATCCTTGCTTGGTTTTCGAGCCGTCTGTGTATATGCGTATTGCGTTTGCAGCATCCGCCTCAGTGTTCTGTTTCATTTGTATTTTGTAGGGTTTATTAAACACAAACCGGAGTTCAATTGCGTCCCTGGCTGCCTGTAGCAGAGGCACCGCAGTGAAAGCCTTCGTTATTTTCTACGAGTAAAAATCGAAGTCAATTCGGAAATTCCAATCAATCGATTGATCATGTAATGATGGTTATTAATACACGAGCATTAAGAGGGATACGAAACGAGCGAGTGTATTTATAACCATTACATGATGGTTGCACACGATGTTTCTTCTACACCCGATAAACAATGAACTGTAAATGTCATATTTATATTTGTATTGAACACAATAATAGTAATAAACAGTATATCTTTGAAGAATTCCATAAAATTGTAATTAAAGAAATACAACAATGAGAAATGAAAAGAAGAAAATAAAAGAAAATATGTAAAGAAAGCGTATGTTCGATTTTTACCATCACGAAGTTCAATGAAGGGAGTTCGAGAGATTTGAGAAAAATGTTCACTACTATTAGCACACATTTGGGATAGTTAATGACATTGGGAAAAGAAATCAATATACGGGATACTTTGCCAATTCCCATATTAACAGATAAGTTCGATAATGTTACTCGTGAAGAATGGAAACATATTGTAATAGAAATGTTTTTATCAAGAAAATTGAAGATTTGAAAAATTTTCTCGTATAGATGTGAATTCCTTTGGAAAAATTCAAACCATAATGAGGTTAGAAAAGATGACAATAATTACAATTCAATTTTGAAATTACCGAATTCGAACTGGGATTTTTTCCTAAGCCTTCTTGGAGTCTCAATTCGTCATCCGATTCTGAAAATATATCCAGCAATTCTTGAAGTTGTTATTGCCGAGATAAACACAATTCACGGATGTCGGGATTTTTTGGAAGTGATTACATCCATGAGAATGAATTACAGAAAAACGTATCATTTATGTTTGATTAAACTACACAGTCATCTGCTTCATATTTATCTTCGAGAATTTCATGAAGTTTTCTTTCTCTGCCAAGAAAATAATTTATTTATTTATTTATATACGGGAAAACCCCAATTTAGTTTACAAAAATTTTAAGTATATATAGTCTAATACTACCGATAAGAATGAACAACAAAATGAGTAACTAACTGATAGAATTTCACCAAAGAGATAGATGACAGAGTTGGATTTTGAAAGAATTCAGATTATTAACAAAAAAGTCAATTTCCTCAGAGTACATATTACCTAATCTCAGCATACATGATATGGGTGAATAATAACCATAATTTGTTGAGTGGAATGGCACAAAAAATACCTTATTTTGTCTGGTTGGTCTACTCGGAACATAAAATGATATCAGCGAAAGGACTTCAGGACAATCTATGTTACCAGCAATTGTTTTGTGAAGATAAGTTAATGATGTAATTGTACGACGATCCAGGATTTGTAAAGATATTGCATTCCTAACATCATTATAATCATATTCACCTACTACTAATCCTAGTTTGTAAGCTATATGTTTCAAAAATTTATTTTGTACATTTTCTATGACTTGGGTATATTTAATATAATATGGATTCCAGATAACCGTACTAAATTCAAGAATGGATCTGACCAGGGAACAGTATAAAATTTTGACAGTGAAAACAGAGAAATCGTTTGATGATCTTAAAATGAATCCAAGCATCTTCAGCGCCCTCTGAGCTACTGAATTTGCGTGTTTGTTGGTGATTGTGATCTACTGAAAACCATAGAGAAGCATTTGCCTATATTGAGATACAAGCAGTTAGCTTCACACCAGTCAGCAACGCCATTCAGATCATTTTGAAGAAGCTGCGCATCCTGCATACTTTTCACTCGTTTGAAAATTTTCAAATCATCCGCGAAAAGGAGAAGTTTTGAATTATGAATATATGAGTGGATATCATTGATAAATAAGCAGAACAGCAGGGGTCCACAGTGTGATCCCTGTGGTACGCCCGATTTTACATGAATGGGTTCAGAGACTGCATGCTGTAATCGAACTGACTGAGAACGACCAATTAAATAACTAGCCACCCATTTGAGCATGTTTCCATGAATACCCAAGGCAAGCAATTTTTTAAGTAACAAATCGTGTGAAACTCTATCAAAAGCTTTCGAAAAATCTGTGTAAATGGCATCCACCTGCACAGATCCCTCGAGCGCCTGAGTTATGAAGTACTGGTAGCACATTAAATTTGAGACTGTAGATCGACCTGACATAAACCCATGCTGCTCAGGAATAATCAATGGTTCACACACACTCATTAATTGTTCAGTTACTAGGGCATCAAAAATACCTGATTGAATGCAAATTCTCCTATAGTTATCAACTATATCTTTGGGAACACTTTTTTGTATGGGACTAATAAAGCTTCGTTTCCACAAATCTGGAAATTTACCACAAGTCAATGACTTACTGACTTCATCTTTTCCTAATAATCGACAACAAATATTTTCCGCAACAGAAAATTACTCTAGATCACATTCAGAAACCATTTCGAATGCAATCACTAGTTCATAAATGTTCAGTCTACTGTAGTTTTTCTAAATGAAGATTCAGAAAGAATATGCCGTTCAATTAGAATAAAAAAAATTATAATGAAATGCAGAAGGCCGTAATTCTCTGTTCATTGCTTCTTCTCAGAACTCACGATTCTCGGAGCTAGTATTCACTTAGCCCGCGGTGTGGGAAGTGGATATTGGTTCCTGGCACTAGTGCGTTCGTCCACTGGTTCGCAGAACCACTTTCCTGAGATCATAATGCAAAATCGGACCGGCAGCTAATGCGCATCCAAGAGGAATGCTTTTTCTCTGTTAGGCTAACCAGCGCCTCTAAGCAAATTAACGTTTATAGAAATCATTCCACCTCAAGAACCATAGAAAATATCTATCCTCGGGACTGATACTGATTTGTAAAAATACCTTCTCTTTGTCTGCTGTAACTCCTAAAATGCTTATTCGAAATTTCAACAACAAAGTTGGTATCAACTCATTTATGTTAGGACCTTTTTCCAGGCAGATATTCAAACGAAATCTCTGCGAATTCTTGCACGAAGCTAGATGACTGGACGAATCTTTCTTGAGAATCGTTTTCCAACTCTTCTGTTATCCCTAAGTTTTCCCATTGAGATAAGACATGTTGATAATCTTCCAATTTTTCATAACTGGATAATTTCTTCAAATCTGATAATAAACGCCTGTATGATATATCAAAATAACTTGCTCATCATCCATGGTAGATTAACTTCATATCTCTCATTATTGTTGAAAATAGTAATATTTTTGTAGTAATTGACAGTGTCTTCATCAACGGTGCTTTCAGTTGCGACATCAGCTGGATCTTTGATACCAATTGAATCGAGTTCCCACATATCCGTGATAGAAGCATCAGTGAATCAAGAGAAAACAGTAGAATTTTTATTCGTTCAATACTGTTCAGCCAAGGTGTGTTTCTATGGCAACCAAGCTATTATTCAGATATTTATCATTACCAGTTAGCAAACTACCAGACATATCAGCTCTCAACAAAAATTTCAGTTTCTATAGGAGCGTTAAGGATAGAATCAGAAACGAAAATATCCATATCTATGAGATTTTTCATTATATTGAATTCATAAAGTCGTGGAATATAATTTCAAATTTCCTTTGAATACTGATATCAAAAATATTAGGAATGTTATATTTTATTCATTCTTGATTGACTTCTACTAAAATGTGACACATCACATGTATATCAACTTGACAATGTCATTCATTCAAATGTTATTGACTTATCTTCTTTGGATAAAGAGTGTTCTCATAAAATATATATATATATATATACATCCAGCTATCTTCCTGGCGTCTTTTCACAACTCAATCTCTGAGCGTCCGTCATGTAATTCTCAAGAAACCTGTAGTTGTACAGATGAATATTTTCAAGATTCATACACGACGTGTCATGGAAACTGTTTGGACTTTGTTTTTCGACTATAAATAATTGGAATTTTCATTTGTCCATTCCTTAGCGTCCTTTCATGGAGCCCCCTCTCAGCGTCCAATATATTCAAGAATTTCCGCTAGCTGGCGTCCGCTTTATATATTTTACTTTCGTCCTTCCGATTCGTAAGCGCCCAGCGATGATGCCAGATTAAACCATAACGGCAATAGGTAACTTTAAGATGCTACTCGTGGGATGACTTTCTGAGCTCTGATATTTTGCTTTGATACTTTTTTAATTTCACTATGTACTTGTTATTTTTATCTATACACTCATATGTGATTTGTTAAATATATACAATTTATGTAAAACTGACTTTTTCCACAGCTTATAAACATCAGTATTAATTGCCACACTGCCTGTGGTCATGTTGTTCGTTATTTAGCTTTGTATTAAGCTTACTCAATACCAGTTCCTACAAGAAATTATATATTTTTCTTATAACATTACTAAATCATGACATGACCACATATCTGGAAAATGGCCCTAAGAATCACATTCCAATTTATAAAAAATAAATAAATATATTAAGAAACATTTATTTGTGGAGATACTCTGATATGAAAGGGTACACGGCAAAGTGTTCACTTGTGTTTGTAATGAGCAGCCAAAATGTATGTTGAGAGGGGCGCCAAACATATACAGTGTCATCCCCAAAGTATGCACCATATGGGAAACTTATTTATTGAGGGTTTTTCGACAAAAAGTTATTCCTGATAAGAGTTTGTGTATCCCCTAAAACTAAACATGCACCAACAAAATACAGTAAAACACACGTAATATACGAGGAGCCTTCAAATATTTGATTTTGAGACAAGAGTATTTTGAAAAATCTCGGAAAATGTTGTTTGGAAAAGTTGTTCAGCATCAAAAAATACATCCAGATTCGGAGGCATGGCCATCTAAGTGGAGTTTTACTTTTTTACCCATTTTCTTCATAACTATTTTGGACAAGAAAATCTCCAGAAAATCAATGAGTTTTTTCCAAAATACCTATTTTATTTTGACGTTTTGTGACTTGATATTATCGAATATTAAGTTATTGTTAGAATACTGTATAATTTTCAGTAACATTCGGTGTCAACAAAAAATAAAAATAACCTTGCACCAAAAACTAAAAAAATTATTCAACTCTTCAAAAAAATTGACCGTGGTTAACACCTTACTTGTGTGATTTGTAATATTACAGCCTTCTAAAATAAACCGTGGTATACAGGATGCTGTCTATTTATCGTTTTAACAAATTTTTGATTTCGTAGTCCCCATTTGAGAAAAGTGGGTAAAAAATTAAACTTCACTCAGATGGCCATGCCTTCAAACCTGGATGTATTTTTTGATGCTGAACAACTTTTCCAAATAACATTTCCCGAGATTTTTCAGAATAAGAGTACTTTACTATTGTCTCAAAATCAAATATTTGAAGGCTCCTCGTATATAACGTCTGTTTTACCGTATTTTGTTGGTGCATATTCGGTTTCAGGGGATGCACAAACTTTTATCAGGAATAACTTTTTGTCGAAAGACCCTTAATAAATGAGTTTCCCATATGGTGCATACTTTGGGGATGACACTGTATAGGGCTAGAATTAGTAGTCTTTTTCAATTAAAAAAGGTTACTACAGTTGCCACTGTACGGATGGATATAATAATGACTGCAAAAAAATTTTCATGATTCCACGCCAATATTTCTATAAGAAAATACGAAGTTCTGAGACACTGAATGATATTAAATATTTTTTGTGGCCCAACATACCCGAAAACAGACGTAGCAACTTATCGCATCACAAAAAACTCATGCAACTCGAAAAACCTGCATGAATACATGCAATTTTCTGGAGTTTTAGGTGTGAGTTTTACAACAACAGCAACAAAAGCATAACCAAACCTTCCCCTAAGTGGAGCGTTAGGCGTTAGCACTCGAATCATTCAGAAAGAAGTAAATGAAATGATAACTCTTCAAATAAGATATTTCTCGTTCAGAAAATATCGAATTTCAAAATTTCAACACTACCTTTGACGAAAAATGCAAGAACCGAATTCATTTCACCTAAATACTGACCGTTTTATTTCAATAAATTTATTCGTGAGGTTTCTTTGCTTTTTAATGCTGTGCATATCCTTCGCATATTTTTTTTTAAATTTTTAGAGTGATGTAAATTTGCTACTGTTATCGCAGACTTCCATCGTCTGAGTTGTTAGTATCAGCACAACGCGACGTTTCAATCGATTCAGATTTTCCGATCGTTATTGAGTATACTGACTGACCACCTGAGTTAATAAGACAACATTCATAGGGCTTGAGATTATTGGCAGAACTCCCTGTTTTTCTGATGGGACCCTACCTAGCTTGGTATTATTCAATAACAGGTAATTTTCATCGTGTGTCCTGTATCTGGATTCACTACAAATTGCCATCGACTTATTTATAACAAATCTCATAGAGAATGATCCTGCATGTGATGCACAAGAAATATTTTTTCACAAAATGGAGCTCTCCCCCATTACTTGCTGAATGTACGCAATTACAAATATCATATAGAATGACAAATATCATAGAGAATGACCCTGCATGTGATGCACAAGAAATATTTTTCCACAAAACGGAGCTCCCCCCATTACTTGCTGAATGTACGCAATTACTCGAATGGCACGTTTCCAGGTCCCTGGGTAAACGAAGGGGTGCAACTGAGTGGCCCTCTTGGTCGCCCGACTTGAGTCTTTTAGTTTTTTTTGAGCATATAAAACCAAAGTTAACAGCACTCCGAAAGATTCAAGGATAAGCGTTCAACAGTGTGCACATTCACTTAACTAATACGGTATGTTTTTGAGTTGAAACAAATAAAATTTTTAATTTTTTGTCAAAAATTGTCCTTCTGACGTGTATTCGGATTTTATCGAAATTAATTTTCCAGCCTCTAATGCCTTGCGATATATTTTCGATGAGCCACCCTGTATATGACATTACATCGCGTATCCGGAATGAAAACCAAATGGTTTTCAAACCAATTTTTTTTACCACCATGTATCAAAAATACCGATTATGAATTATTTCGATTCATTCAATTCATGGGGGCTAGTTGATGAATGATCTATTACACAATCCATAGAGGTTGTAAATAACGAATTGAAATTAATTTTTTGTTCTCCCTGTTGTGAGGTTCAAACCAAATAGTTGTAAAGGATATTGGACACACACAACATCCTATCACCACTCTGGCATGATATCCTTAAAAGAAAAGCCATCTGTATCACTACTTTTGTTCGGGTTTGGAGGTCGTCGTTGTTTTGGAATTTCTTCCTGACGTTCTGCTGGCGCGAGTGGCTAGCCTTTGAAGAAGCTAGGAATGGTGTGGTTTCCCGCGAAAACCTGAAATCGGTTTATCAAATATCACTCACTCTTCACTCAACGAATGTTTGTCAACAAATACTGCACTTTTTAAAACACGCTGCCTTCTGAAATCAGCCCCTATTCAGCGTTGCCTCTTCTTCAGAAATTGAAAGACGCTTGGAAATCGACGGTCCGAAAGTAAAATATACCTTTCAATGAATATTCAGAAATGCTCCTTGCGTCGCTGGCGGCAAACCTGATGAACTAATAATATACAAAAGTACTCGAAAAATTTGCACAACTATCAAGAAGGCGTCCAACGAATTTTCAAATATGTGAACTACTCTGGTGCTCTGAGTTCAGATTCTACACAGTTTCTTCAGAGCGTCCATATATGGACGCTCTGTTGGAGCCGGACGCTTGGAAGATAGTAATTTGTTAATGTACGGACGCTCGGTAGATAGTGGTATGCTTATATATATATATATATATATATATATATATATATATATGAGATTTTTCATTATATTGAATTCATCAAGTCGTGGAATATAATTTCAAATTTCTTTTGAATACTGATATCAAAAATATTAGGAATGTTATATTTTATTCATTCTTGATTGACTTCTACTAAAATGTGACACATCACATGTATATCAACTTGACAATGTCATTCATTCAAATGTTATTGACTTATCTTCTTTGGATAAAGAGTGTTCTCATAATATATATATATATATATATATATATATATATATATATATATATATGTTACAGTGAAGGTTTTCACGGATACTTGAGTATGCAAAATTGGTATTCTGGGAGTTTATCCGTTGATTTGTCGGTATTGACTTTCGACGTTTCGCCAACATCTCAGTTGGCATTTTCAAGAATGTTACTACTCCTACTTGGTGCTAGCAACTGTTGTTTGAAAAACTTCTGCCAGTTTTTAAATGATTTCTCGGTCGTAAATTGTAGCCGATATGATCTGATCCCTCATAATCAATCCAAGCAAACTGATATTTTGCACTCGACGCATCTTCAGAAGAAAATTGATTGATATATTAACAAATGCAACAATTATCTAACGTTCACCTCTATGAGAAATTCGTTCTTGGCAAACCTGGTTTTCAGTTAGTCAATCACATTCCTATAAATTTCACCTGCTGAAGAAAAACTTTCAACCATTTCACGTACTGACGAATTCGGTTCGGTGGCTTGAATTAAATATTGGAACTTATCATCCAGGTCAATGTCCTAACCAATTTTTCACATCACTTTCTGATTTGTCCAGTTCCAGTTTTGCACAACACTTGGACATTGGTGGATGACTTTCGTTTTCAAAAAATCATCGGTTTTCAATTATTTTACTCGCTTCACTCTTTCAGGCTGCGTGGGCATTAATGAAATGGCGTTAACTCTCTCTTTTGTAATCCTATATTCTCTGAGTATTTATATATATATATATATATATATATATATATATATATATAAAATCTCTAGATAGGATAAAATAAAGTCGCTTTCCGCTGTCTGTATATGAAAAAATTATCATTCTTGAGGAGGAAGTGCGGTTTTGAAAACGAGTTCCTCAAGAAGAACCTGAGAGGTTGTCAATGCAACGACCTTATACTCACTCGAGTTAATCTAGTGGTAGGTGAGAGGAAGTATTTACCCACTTCCATGAAACAGAAATGCATGTCAGCTGGGTCAGTATATGAATAATGAACAACATCTATTTGATACTTTATGGTACGTGCTTACGCAGACTGAAGCTTCAGAATAAATGCACTGTAAAATCAGAGAACAGGAATACCTCGAGGGGTCAAATGGATTTGTGCATAGCCGTGAGGTTTTGTTCGTGAAACGATTCATTTCAAGATTCGAATTTTCAAGTATATAGGTCTGATCCCTTAACTGCCACAGACACAACCATATTTAGATAATCGCATGAATTGAATTAGAATTCAAAATAACCTCAGTTTAGATGTTTGTAGTTTTGTTTCGTATCAAAATGGAAAAGCTAGGTGTAACGTTTGATTCGAAAATATTTTCACCTATCGGGAATGGCATCGAGTCTAAATTTCTTTTCTCAAGCATAATGGTTTGAAATAGTTTTATCCAAGTTCGCATCAGCCACTCAATTCTTCGATGATAAAGGAGACATATAGCTATCATGTATTGATAGATAAAATATTCTAGACCAAGGCAAATTGACAATTCACCTATTGATTAACTGGATATCAATAACTGCAGAGAGGCGGAGTTATTTTCGATAAACTGAATAAATATGAAAATGAAATGAACATTTATATATGAGTAATCGAAAAAAATTATTCATTTGATGTTTTTCTGTTCATAAAAAAATACGCTCTATGGCAGGTTCAGTGGAAGAAAATCGTTTGAGATGAATCGCAAGTATCTTGGAAAACTTATGAAACATTTCTTTACATTTAGAACACGGTGGTTTTTCATCCCCGTCCAACGTTTTTTCACTTGTAAAATAGCCTAAAAAATGATCTCATCTGAGTTGACCGCTTCTATTCGGGATAGGCAAAGATAGGTCCCAAAAAGGGCCGAAGATTGTAGAACAGTGATCGAAACTGCTGCATTCAATGTAGATTTCAAGAGACCGACAAATTGTCCACTATCTTGGAATTATGAATAATCAGGTACTTTAACCTGAAATTTTGGGGTGTCTCGTTCTCAATTGATTTATCATCACTTTCTGTCAGGTTTAGTTTGGTCTTTTTGGTAACATGGTTGACATCTTCGTACGAAACCTCCGAAAGAAATCTCAAAAACTCCTGGACATCTTGTTGCTCGTAATCCAATAACGGCTAAAATATGTTAATGACGTAGTATGAGTAGGATAAACTCGATGTTTGATATACCAAAACGCCATCCTATGAAGAAAAATAGAACATTGTATTCTCAGTAGAAAAAATTAAAATTTATGTGGCATACGAAGAGATTGACGGACGTTCCGTAGAAGGTCCGCCCGCCATGCGTGCCAAACAGTTTTTCTCCAAATTATCAATCAAACTTGGAAACAATTTTTTTTACCGCCTAGGTAGAAAAATTGAATACCTTCAGGGCTGGCGGCATTGAAAGTAGAACGTAACCATAATAATGATGATTTAAATTTGACAGGACACCGTCAACTTTAATGTTCAATTTCAGTCAGATACCGTCATACATCTTGAACATATTCTAGACAGAGTACGCAGGTGACCTCATAAAGAATAAACCAATTCAACAATTTTACATGTCTACCTGCTTAGTTTCTCAATTCAATCTTCAGTCATAGTTCAGTTCAGGGTAATGATATAATTGAATATTCACGTATACAAAAATGAACCCACATCATCTGGTAGAATGTAGCCATATTGAAGAACCAATATTTGCTTTATCTTGTGTCATTGGTTGAGTGGAAGAGCGCTGCTTCTCAACTCTCAGATGTAGAAGTGCGAACTCTGCCTTTTGTGAAGAGGTTGTATTGTCCACTTCTATCCACCATTCGTTAGTAGATCAAAATTGTTTTTGTGTGTAAATTATAATCCCTCACAATTAAAACATCCATTATTAATATTATTATATTGTCTCATACAACAGATGCTGAACGGTCTAAAAATTGACTCGTATATATAGTTATAGTCGGCACCATAACATTCTTTAAAGCTTCTTGACTCTTTTCAAAGAAAAGCAATCCGTCTTGTTGGTGATTTTCCGCTTACAGACTCGCTGGATTCGTTGGAGCATCGTAGAAAGATCGGAGACTTGTTTTTTTTCTCTTCTATAGATATTTTCACGGCCGGTGCTTTTCGTCAATCGTTCCACCCATAGCAGTATCTACACAAATGACCCGACGAGTACAGAATTCCCACCCCTTTGTTGTTGGCTTGGAGCCGTTTCGAACCAAGATTTTTCCTGAAGCTTACAAACTCCAAAACTTTGAAGTGAATGTTAATTCGTATCTCCTATAGCTCGATTTATGCGGTTCTTTGAAAATTACAGGCTTTCCTTTCATGTGAATCTGCACATATATGAAAAAAACAACTAGAATTATTAAAGAGTCGGAATATTTCGAAGAACCCATTTTATTTTTATATCTTATGACATGAGGATAGTTGTTCGCCACTAATATTTTCCTGTTGTTCCTCATCTTCTCTGAGATGCATGTATGATCCAAAAATATCATTTTCATTCAACAAGAAGATCAGGTATATTAATCAACTAATGTTTTCATTCCATGAATCAGCACTCAACAGATTGATGTATTTGCTTACATGTTGACTAACCCCTACATTGAATACAGTGGGAAAACTTTCCACAAAAACTCCATATATAGCAGCTATCCATCCAGAGTTACAGAAAACGATGGCAATGGCATTTGATATCTCCAAAGCAGTTGATAATAATGGATATGTGGCTTATAAGTAGAAAATCTTTATATTACTTGACACATCCATCAAACTTGTTAATACTCAACATTCCACTATTTAATGGACAACTGTGTCTGCTACAATTATAAAAGGTGATAAACATAACAGGAAAAAACAACTCGTGAAACAATCTTTAATAATATCCCCCCTCCCCCAAATAGAATGGAGATAATTTCAAAAAAATCAAGACGAAGCGTCATTGTATATCCAGGGGACATAATTTGACGATTGGTCTCCCAAATGTTCCTAGCTCTGTTATCATCAGCACTCCTGACTCGATCATCTTATCCAGAGGAAATAGCAGTGATTTTGCCTTTCAGCCCACAGTTTCTAGATAAATCACCAAGGATTATCATCAACAGGTCCCCGATACTCAGGTTTTTATTACTTTTGTACCACTTAGTTCTTCTTGTAATTGTAGGTAGGTACTTCCTGATGCAACGTTTCCAGAAGCAATCTGAGAGATAGTGGGCCACCTTCTGTTGCTTTCTAGAAACCAAATCACGACAAATAATAGAAGAAGCATTCTCCTAGCATTCCTATCTGTTTCTTTCATTAGTTTGAGGACTCTGGACTCATTTGTTGATATTTTTTCTTCTAATTTCACACTGAGGCTTTCAACCAAATCATGCAATTTTTTTATATTTGTGAACATGCAGAACGAAATCATTATCAACACGTCCGCGATGTACCATAGTATCATGAACAACCCAATCAAGTTTGGTGCGAGACAATATTGGCGAATTTTTCCCAACCTCAATGACTTCACGTGCAATAGTCAAATGAATATTTTGTTGCCTAATAAGTAATTTTAGTTGTGCATCAACCATGGAAGGAATATCAACTGGAGGTGAATATTTACATTTTTCAACAAATTTTACATGATCGATCGTTTGAGATGGTAAATTCTATTTGCTGACTGTTCTGTCATTTGTTGATAAATATTCAAGAGATTCATTGTGACCCCTGATTTTCAAATTTATGCTTTCAGAATTATTCTCCTCATTTATCGATGAATTCGTCCACTGAACGCTCAAAAGATCGATTGGACCTGTTGCTCCTCTAGACCCTTTATCAAATAAGGCATACGTATCGATCTCATTAGTGGGCCCTTTCAAATTTGTAGAAACTACTGGTAATATTTTTTTCCTGATTCCTTTGCATAATAACTAACTATTACAGAATCATGATTTTGTGATAATGTAGTATTTTCCTCTCTTGGGATATCTGGATGAAGTAAAATATGATGGAATTTATCGCATCCATCCTCACTACATATTATTTATTCATTTCTACAAAATCTGATCTGATGACGCATGCAACAGAAACAAACTTCATTTTTCTTCACCGATTCCCATCTCTTGTCGGTTACTAGTTGTTGGAAATTCCTGCATGACTCTGTCCTGTGATTATTTTTTACAGTACAGGCAATGAAATCTGGACCTAGGTTTTCCTTCAGTGGAGGTACAAATAAATCTCTTCTTCTTGTCAATCTCCAAATCCAATTGAGTAACGACACAGTTCGCAGAATTTGCTATTACAACAAACCAGTTGGAAAAATCTGAAATATTGAGCTTTTCAGTTTTGACATTGAAACTACTTACTTCTTTGCCCCATTCACGTTTCAAATTGGATGACAAATTTGAAAACAGCTTACCCTGTAGTTGAGAATAAAAAAAATAATATTGACAGTCGAATATTCCAATAGATTCCAGTTTATGATCTCGCAATTGGGGAAACTTCCTGATAGAAACAATTGAACATTAATGATGAATTATGATTTTCCAAACCTTTTTTTGAGTGTATCTATTATTCTACTGACTTCGCAGGTGCAATTTAATGCTTGTACATTCAACTTTGCTTTTCCTCGAAGACATATCTGAAACCTAGCAATAGTTTTCCTTCCGCTGAATCCACACAGTTTGGTTGTTTCTCTGAAGGCTGTGATGAACTGCAAACATTCAGTTGGTTCGCCAGAAATTATTGAAAGTTCTTTGGGAATGGATTATCTTGCTGAGTACTTCGAAAAACTCTTCTCTTCTTGCAGCGCTTTTTCTTTCTCATCATCCTTTCTCGGCTCTAGTTTCGCTCCTCTGATATGATCTCTTACCTTCTCTTCACGTCGATACTCTGTCCCTGTCCCATAACTCAAAATATGCTCAGAACGAGTGCTCTTACCAGACTAAAAACTTACAACAGAAAACCTATTATCCAAAGACTGAACGTCATCAACTCAACTTTGAACCCTCTCATCAACAGTTTCAATATTGTTGATAGATTCTCGAGAAAAAAACGTTGACTGCTCCTCTCTTCACTATATTCTATTCTTTCGAGATCTTCAAGTTCGGGGCTTTCTTCAGTTTCATCTCTTTCTGGATGAGTGTCGTCTGAAATTCAAAAATTCGGCGTTGGGCTTCTAGTTCTATTTCCAATTCGGGTCTTCGGATTGTGCTTTTTCTCGATATCTTCGACGGGACTCTCGATTCTACAGACGTTCTCTCAAGTCTAGAGGCATCATCTTGTTCTCTCGGCAGTTCTGTTTACTCGAAGTTGGATGAACAATATGGGACTCGTAAGCAGCTTTTCTCTGGCTTTCATATCCATACCTCATTGGGGGTACCCCTAGATTATTTCTAGAGCTTCTTCTCAAGGACATGAATCTTCAAGGTAATATATTGCAACCATTTCTCCATGGACTAGGCAGTTTTTGCTCAAAGGAGCAAATGTCGTTGAACTATTTTCCTCTGATATTCACTATTATTGAATAACTCAGAAAGTGTCCCATAATAACGACTATTTGATTATGCGTTGAAAATCTGTATATTACTTGTCACAAACATCAAACTTGTTAATATTCAACATTCCACTATTTCAGAGACAACTGTGTCTGAGCTACAATTATAATGGGTGATATACATAACAGGAAAAAACAACTCATGAAACAATCTATAACAAGACAGTATTCTTCATATCGGTTTCTCTCATATCTGCTCGTGCAAGTAGAATCCGTAGAGGAATGTGTGTATGATTACTATGTACTGTCCGATGATACAGATGAACAAGTCATACATGTTCTCGCTCGATTATACACTATTTTGTGGAAAATATACATTTTATACATGGAGTGCTGCTGCAACCTAGTTATAAATCATTACGATTATTCAATAATGCTTTACTCACTGACTCGAGTCATACCCATACAAATTTTGGATAAACGTGGCGAAAAATGATTGCTTGATTTTTGATATACATCAAGCTTCGAATTGTAAAATGGCACTTCTGCTTTGCAGTAAAATGAGTTATTTCACTGGCTAATTGAAATGAATAATAGATATCCGTCTAATTTCGCGAAAACAGAAATGACATTGACAGGTTTCGAGAGATCCCCATCTCTTTCACAGCTAGTTATAGAAAACCGTTATTCCTGTATAAAAATAATAATTTCATCAGTCGTTTTATATTTGGAAGTCCCATAGTAGGCGATCTGACGAGTACAGGCTTCCCACGTCTCTTATGGTTTACGCCCAACTGAGATACCACCTAAAAACCATGGTGTTGAGAATCATACCGGTAAAAGTTGACGAGAGAATTGGCGACACATGTCCACTATACTTCTATGAAATTAGTTTGGAAGGTGCTTGCAATGAAAAATTTTTTAGGTAATATTCAGCCGAGCAGTCAGCTGGCTTTACTTCCACTTTTGGTAGCTGACCGATCGGCAGCCTATATTATTCATTTATAATGACAGCCAAATTTTCCATCCTTAAGCTTCTTCCATTTGATTTCGTTTTTCATAAATATGACATTAGATCTCGCTTATTTTGTTGACTGCTCCAATAAAAACATTCAGTTTGTTGATTTCCAATTACAAAATGGAGATTGAGAATTTCGAAATGGAGTTTAGGAATCTGTGGGAAAAATAGTTTGAAGCAGATGGAAGAGGGTGTAAATGTGTTGCTTAACTTGTGCTTTACTATTTTTGTAATGCAGGAAAGATGAAATATACGCGTTTTCGGTTATTTGATCTCAGCGAAAGCACCGCGTTTTGATTACTCATTATTACTCAGTATTCTTCACATCGGAATACAAGTTTTTGTGAAAATATTTTTCGAACATGACACAGCTCTTCAAAAATAAAAAAAATTTATATAGTTTTTGTTGAACATATTCCCCTTATGCTTCAGAATCAATGCGTTAATGCTATGTATACTTATATTAATCTTATATAATTATTATATATCCAGACGATTGGTAAGTACAAAAAGCGGAAAAATCGCACTTGATACTATCTAATAAGCACTACTGAATAAAAACGAAGATAACTATAAGTAAGGAAACAACTCGAAAGTACGATGAACAATAAGATAAATTATATTCAGCTGGAAATGGAACCCATTCTACACAAAAACAAAACTGAATTGACATCAAATCAATCGAATAGCTATATCCATCACAAATGAAATACTTGAAATGGGCCAAAGAGAGTGAGAGATATATGGTTACAAATTTGAGAATTTTTTTAAGGAGAATCGCTGAAACTATTCGGTTACGGTTTATTCATTTTTTCAATTGAATTCATGTGATGTCGGATTCAGAAATCTTCTTTCGAGTGGTACTTTTTAAAATATCTGACGTGCCTATGTATAATGTAGTGTCCAATCATTCAATTACTACAAAAGGTGGCCGCTTTCATAGATTTCTTCGGACTTAAATATTTAGCATCACGCATTGCACAGTGCAGAACAAGCAGCCGTTTGAAATATATTTTGAGTTTAGTGCGCAACCGGACGTGGAACCAATAACCGTGCCAAGTTGAATTGGCTAAGCTATACTTAACAAACTGGTTTTCAACATAATCAAAATAATATTATTCATGGAATCTCTAGTTCACAGAACTCAAAAAGAAATAACCACATATGTTGGCAGTATATTACTAGTGAATATTTTTTTTAAGTCATTCGTTCAGATATGTATTTATTGATACAGACGAGGGATAAATTGAAAATTGATTCATTTGTGACTGTGTCAGATAATCAAAACACCACTTTCATCTACCCTTTTTGTTATTCATTATCTCATAATCAATCACAAAAACAATTTATATTTCGCTCATTTCCGGTCAACTCGAGAAGCAACTCAGATAACGGTTACATACCAATGCCGCTTCGTTGTTTATTTGACAAAGAGGGTTCATTCATTCGAAAGACTCACAATTCAATTCTGAAATTATTGTTTTGACTGTTTATGAAATAGCGATTCGACACGTACATGTGGGCACGATACAGTTCGAGAATCCAAGTATCTTTATACACTGGGTCCCAAAAAAATCTGATTTTAAGAATTTTTCTTACAGCTATGTTTTAATTTTCAAATCACACACGCACATTGTTTATTTCAGCTGCCATTTTCCAATCACTATATTTTCAAAACCCGTCATTAACAACAACAATTTAGATTTATAGTTTCAAATTACGATTTTTTTTTTCATCAAACGCCACTCATATTATCATTCGGAATTCATCTCATTCATGATTATTTGAGTAATATTGTTCCTCCTTGATTTTTCAGGCTAGTCTTGCTATAATACATGCCGTTTCTCAAAGCCGATAGGAATTTTTCGAGTTCAAGTAATCAGCCAATCGCACATCATCAAGAAATTTGAGAAAAAAATAAGTATGTGCTGGGAAACACGTTTCGAACCCAAACCCTTGTTATAAGACCTGAACCATCAGAGGTTCAGATATCATTTATGAACCGAAAAATACCAAAGAAAAATGATCAAAACGCATTAAATACTTGGAATGAACAAAATATCTTGATTTATTCCATAAGAGCATTTCAATGAAGTGATTTTTTTTAGGAAATGTGGATTTCTGTGGATTCAACCTTCATTTATTCATTGTTATTGTATTTACATGCGAGTTGTATATTATTACTCCTAGTATACATTCAAGTCCATTTTTTTGTATCAGATGAATACCTTTTCAACAACATGCAACGTTTTTACTGTAGTAATCAATTTCATTCAAAGTGGCATTCACCTCAGAGAAACTTTATTTTATTTATTATGTTTTTTTCAATGAAATTCACCCATTCGTTCATTTCACAGGAGTTTCGCTTGAAAATTACAATTCAAGAGACAATTTCCTTTAAGAAGATGAGGTAGGTGAGTTGAATTTGAATTCTGCCTTCTGTCAGATCGTTCGGTTAATGTACCATTTTATTCTTTTGTAATCTCTCACTCGACTTTAACAATTAAATCAATCATTATGATTATAGAATAATCTGCATGTTAGCGAATTATTTGAAGAAAAACTAATTATTAAAATAAAAATGCTAGTTTTCACTTCCTCATTATCCTTTCTCGGTACTATTTTCCCTCCTCTGATATGATCTCTTACCTTATTTTCACGTCGATACTCTGTCCCTGTCCCATTACTCAAAATATGCTCAGAACGCGTGCTCTTACCAGACTAAAAACTTACAACAGAAAACCTATTATTCAAAGACTGAACGTCATCAACCCAACTTTGAACCCTCTCAACAACAGTTTCAATATTGTTGATAGATTCTCGAAAAAAAAAAAAAACGTTGAATGCTCCTCTCTTCGCTATATTCTATTCTTTCGAAATCTTCATGCTTGGGGCTTTCTTCAGTTTCATCTCCTTCTGGATGAGTGTCTTCTGATATTCAAAAATTCGGCGTTGGGCTTCTAGTTCTATTTCCAATTCGAGTCTTCGGATTGTGCTTTTTCTCGATATCTTCGACGGGACTCTCGGCTCTACAGACGTTCTCTCAAGTTTAGAGGCATCATCTTGTTCTCTCGGCAGTTCTGTTTACTCGTAGTTGGACGAACACTATGGGACTCAGAAGCAGCTTTTCTCTGGCTTTCATATCCATACCTCATTGGGGGTACCCCTAGATAATTTCTAGAGCTTCTTCTCAAGGACATGAATCTTCGAGGTAATATATTGCAACCATTTCTCCATGGACTAGGCAGTTTTTGCTCGAAGGAGCAAATGTCGTTGAACTATGTTCCTTTGCTATTCACTATTATTGAATAACTCAGAAAGTGTCCGATAATAACTACTATTTGATTATGTGTTGAAAATCTGTATATTATTTGTCACAAACATCAAACTTGTTAGTATTCAACATTCCACTATTCCAGAGACTACTACAACTACAATGGGTCATATACATAACAGGAAAAAACAACTCATGAAACAATCTATAACAAGACAGTATTCTTCAAATCGGTTTCTCTCATATCTGCTCGTGCAAGTAGAATCCGTAGAGGAATGTGTGTATGATGACTATGTAGTGTCCGATGATACAGTTAAACAAGTCGTTCATGTTGTCGATTATACACTATTTTGTGGAAAATATACATTTTATACATAGAGTGCTGCTGCAACCTAGTTATAAATCATTACAATTATTCAATAATGCCTTACTCACTGACTCGAGTCATAACCATAAAAATTTTGGATAAACGTGGCGAAAAATGATTGCTTGATTTTTGATATACATCAAGCTTTGAATTGTCAAATGGCACTTCTGCTTTGCAGTAAAATGAGTTATTTCAAATATAGAGAAAATGCGTAGCCATGACTCACGACATCTAGAACGATGCTGCTCTATGAAACAACTTGTAAAACCCTAGGCGGTTTTGGAAACCTTACTGGAAACTGAATAAGTATTTTTTAGGATGGATTTTCATCAACTATGAACCAGTTCTATTCAATTCATGACAAAATATTCCAATCATATTATTTTCCAAAAATACGGAACTAGCTTCTTCGTAATTATTTTTTCAGATTATTTCACTCTGTATGAATTCGCAATGAAATATGTTCTCGCAAATTTCAATTATTTGGTGAAAAATTCAATTTGCACTGAATTCTACTGCTCAAAACTGATGACGTAGTGCTTTAAATAATTCAAGTAGGGGCATAGCTTTTAACATTCATGGAGGGTCATCTGATTCCTTCCACTGTAGCCTAGTCGTCAGAGCAATAAAAGGGGCTCTACCAAGAAATAATTCAGAGTTTTGATTCCTTGTGTAAGGTCAAGTGTCAAAAACAACATATTCATTTTTCGACCTCGAAATCCCTGTGGAAATTAAAAAAAGCGTGTTTTGTTCAAAAAAATTATTTTTGCCAAATATTTCCGTTCACGTGCGTTTCATGAAAAATATGCACCCATATAAAAATAAAAGGGACTAGATTCTCTTTAATTCATGTTCCATTCATTCCTACTGTAAAGTTGATAGTTTCGATGCAACGGGTCTGTAAATGTAAGTACCTTTTATCGCAATGGCACAAATTTCTAATTCTTTTTTTTTTCAGTGGTTTCCTACGCTTCGTTCTTCTCGATGGCCCTGTTTTTTCAAGATCTTCAGGTTCTGATTCCTTATTTCTTTCCTCATTGAATTCAAATTCTCAGTCGTCATCCAATTCTCATATTATTTGCCCATGTTAATTATCGGAGCTGCACCTTCTTCCCCATCATCATTTTCAGGAAGCAAGTTTTTCGCAATATCGTAGGAGTCACCGTTGATGCATCCACATATGATACTGCTTTTCAAACCAGTTTTCCTGCAGCCGAAGGTCGGTCCACAGCCTTTTTTTCATTTACACGAATTGCATTTCAGCAATTTTTCTGGCGCGGGGTCCTGCAAAGTCGTAAGTAGAACAAGTAGTCCACTGTCATTTATTTGCCATCCCCAGTTTGTAGGTGGTTTTTCATTACCACGCCAAAGTTGCACTTGGTGGTAAGTTCTCGAAGAATGCTGACTCGCTGCTGCTTCTGTCGGTGGTAATAAGGCGAGATTGGTTTTGTTTTTAGTTATTGATTGCAAGAAGCAACGGTAACGATGAAAGTTCAAGGATGTGTCTAAAGGCTTAGCGCCGTACAATGATAAAAGAAACCGCTGCCCTGCTTCAACGACAGCTTCAGGCTCAGAATTTTCGTCATTAAAAACTTGGACGTACTGCCCTAAGTGCTCATTCTTCTGAAAGACAGTGATGAATTTTACCTTCCCCTTTTTAAAGACTGCTGAAGTTGTGCCGCAGTCGCTGGTCGCATGAAGAACAAGTAGATTTTGTCGCACTTTTGTGTCTTGTGGTTGTAGGCTTCGCACACAGTACATTTTGCTTTTTCCCGGTTCAAGAAAGTCCCCTCCTCACTACATGATATCGAAGCGGCCCAATATACAGAAGCAGTATGAACCACAGAAACGATATTAAACAGAGGAGAAACTGGTGTCTGCGACAATGTCAGGGTCGGATTTAAAAAACTAATTATTAAAATAAAAATGCTAGTAACAACACTTGACATAGTCAGTGAGCATACTTGAAGACTGGCGTTAAATCAAATCATCTTTCGAACAATCTGTTCAGGCCAGTCTCAAATTACCTACACAGTAGGTTTCGGCTGGCACCTGTCAGAAAACAACTACTCCCCTGGCTAATACCACGAAGGGCATTGAATTATATCCGACCGGTGCCAGTGCAGGTTTCTTCACAGAAGTAAATCCTGCATTTGCTTTCGTCCCTATAATTGAAAATCAATTCCTTCATTTGTATCGACGAAAGCAAATGCAGGATTTACTTCTGTGAAGAAACCTGCACTGGCACCGGTCGGATATAATTCGATGCCCTTCGTGGTATTAGCCAGGGGAGTAGTTGTTTTCTGACAGGTGCCAGCTGAAACCTACTGTGTAGGTAATTTGAGACTGGCCTGAACAGATTGTTCGAAAGATGATTTGATTTAACGCCAGTCTTCAAGTATGCTCACTGACTATGTCAAGTGTTTTTACATTTTCCTCGCAGGAGGAATGGGCGAATTCGGTTTGCTTTTGGAATACCTCGTCCATTGGTAGATGGCGTAATAACTTCGTTGTTCGCATCAGCTTTGGCCGGGGCTTGATACTCATGAAGGAGTTTGATTTTTAATCATGGGAAATCATCGACTTTATGTTGATGATGGCACTGCCTTGCACTGACGAGTGGCCAAATAGCCCGAAACCGGTCTGCAAGTGTGTCC
The DNA here is from genome assembly GCA_032362365.1 of Zygogramma bicolorata. Taxonomy (NCBI): domain Eukaryota; kingdom Metazoa; phylum Arthropoda; class Insecta; order Coleoptera; family Chrysomelidae; genus Zygogramma; species Zygogramma bicolorata. The sequence goes on along the minus strand of JAVJAQ010002333.1, from coordinate 554,913 downwards.
GTCCCTATAATTGAAAATCAATTCCTTCATTTGTATCGACGAAAGCAAATGCAGGATTTACTTCTGTGAAGAAACCTGCACTGGCACCTGGTCGGATATAATTCAATGCCCTTCGTGGTATTAGCCAGGGGAGTAGTTGTTTTCTGACAGGTGCCAGCCGAAACCTACTGTGTAGGTAATTTGAGACTGGCCTGAACAGATTGTTCGAAAGATGATTTAAAAATGCTAGTTTTTACTTGATGGTACCTTAGTGGGAAATTCATTATTTTAGCTACAATAAAACGCAATTTCAAATACAAATTGATACAACTGTCCACGGCTCCACAACAACGAGAAGGACGAAGCGAAGGAAACCACAGAAAAAAATACGAATTAGGAATTTGTGCAATTGCGATAAAAGGCAATTACATTTACAGCCCCCTCATCGAAACTATCAACTTTACAGTAAATATAAACGGGTCGTAAATTAAAGAGAATCTAGTCCCCTTCATTTTTAAATAGGTGTAAATTTTTCGTAAAACTCACGAGAACCGAAATATTTGGCAAAAATAATTTTTTTCAACAAAACACTTTTTTAAATTTCCACAGGGATTTCGATGTCGCAAAATGAATATGTTGTTTCTGACACTTGACCTTACACCAGACATGTGTGCGGATGTGATGAGAAGTAGGTACTTAGGTACATTTACAGAGCCGCCGCCTCATCGAAACAATAAACTTCACAGGAAAAATAAATGGGTCACATATTGTGGAGAATTTTGTCCTCTTCATTTTTCTATGGACGGAAATTTTTCCTGAAACGGACGGAACTAAAAACTAAACAGTTTTTTTTTGTATTTTTCACAGGGTTTTCGAGGTCACAAAATGAATATCTTGTTTTGACACTTGAACTACACCATGCACCAGAAATCAGAACTGCTTGAATTATTTTTAGGTGAAATGTACCTGACGACTGGGCTACTGGTGTTATAATGATAAGCTTATATGTATATCCTGTGTTTTGGTGTTTCTGCCGGGTAAAAAGCAGATCTATTAACGTAGAAACAGTTCTGCGAAATGACTATTTTTCAATGTCGATTCGACTATCGATTCAATCAACCAGCATTGAAAGAAGCATGTGAAACGACTTTGAATCAGTTGGTAGCTTGGTTTAGTAGCATTTTCCTTTTTTACTATGCTGAGAAAACAAATGTAATCCAATTTCGGACACCTCAACGGATGCCAGAAAAAATGAATATCATGGCAAATAATACTTGCTTGACTTTTAATGATAGCTGTAAAATTTTGGATATTCACATAGATTCCTATTTAAATTGGAAGGATCATTGCAAGTCCCTCATCGCTAAATTATTTTCGATTCACTATATGTTTAAGATCCTCAAATTGATTTTAAGTCGACCACAATTGATAAATCTGTATTACGCTCAAGTGGAGAGCCGACTCAGGTATGGTGTATGTCTATGGGGAAACTCGACGTCATCGCCTAACATACTCATCTCACAAAAAAAAAATCATCAGGTGCATTTTTGGCCTCAAAAAAGAGGATTCATGTAGGGACACTAATGTATTTTTCCGTACTAGTCTGTATATTTCCATTTCTTTTGGGTGTTATTGTTACATGTGTTCTGATAGTTTAGAATGTTTTTGTAAATATTCGTATTTACTCAGACATATTTTGATGAATCTTATACAGTGAACTCTTTCTTGAAGATAATAAAGTGATTCGATTTGATTTTGATTTGATTCCATGGAAAACTTCTGTATCTTTCATTAGTTCAGATGCGCGTACTTATGATCGCTAGATGAGTATTTTCAGAAAGGATAGGTTGTTCTGCAGTTCGAATATCACATGTGACCAAAAAATCACTTGGAGAATGTTGCGACTAATCAATCATTTTCAAGATGCACCCTGTAGATTTAACTGTTTGTTGGCAGTTACCAATAACAAGATAAATCCAGTCCTCTTCTGTTATAATGAACCCAATAATTCTCTCCCTCACACCAGCCAACTTTGTCCTCGTTGACACATATTCTCTCGGCGACGTCACTAATTGTAATCGTGTTGGTCTATAACGGATCGCTTGTGGAGGAGGAGACAAATTGTGATCGATAAATCGGAAGTTGGGGAGAGTTGTCGTTTGAACCCTGAAAATGATCACATGTGGAATGGAAGAATACCGAGTTTGTGTCTATTGAAATTCGACAAGCTGCTCGCAGATTTCCTCACGTTTTATCTTCAGTAGGGATGTTTGTGATTCAATTCACAAACGTCGATGCTAACACCGTCTGAGATTGGAAGTAATCCTAATATATTCGATTTTCCGACATACCAAGCTTTTTAAGAGATTATCAATTTCATATTAATTAACATAAAGCAACAATCTGACATCTCCATCCGAAGACGATTTTGGATACCAGTCATCGAAATTTATTATTCTTTCTCTCTCCTCTTTCATAATTCCAATTTGTTATTTTTACCGTTTTTTCGTATCCTTAGATATCAAGGATTTTCATTTGGATTTCCTTGTCGATTTTTTTCTCTATACTCGCGTATACTCACCAGTTCTTTCTTCAATATTCCTTTGTTCATTTCCACATATTATTTCATTTCATTATTTACACAATTTTAAATAGTTTTCTTTCGTTTTATCAAGTTTTTTCATTTTATTTCGAACGTCTCCGTTTGAAGAGTTCGAACAGAATTCCAGATTGAAAGTACATTGCTTCACTTTTGTGTAACTGCTTGAGGAATCGTACAGGAAACTATAGTATTTTGTGCTTTTCTGTTTTATTCATTTCTTCTCGCACTATTAATACTTCTGGGAGTTTTTCCCGATCACAGTTGCAAGTTTTTTTTATATATGCAGATTCACACGAAAGGGAAGCCCTGTGATGTTCAAAGAACACCGCGTGAATCAAGGGACAGGAAATACGAACTAACATTTACTTTGAATTTCAGAAGTTTGTGAGCCTCAGGAAAAACCTCTCTTGGTAAGGAGTTCCAAACCTCAGCTGTTCTATTGAAAAAAGATCCCTGAGCAAGAGAGGTTCGACAAGTTTCCAAATTCACAACAAAGGGATGGAAATTCTGTACTCGTCGAGTTATCCGTGTAGATATGGCCAAGCGGGGAACGACTGATAACAATTCGGAAGAGCATCGACCGTGAAAGTATCTATAGAAGAGAGACAAGTCTCCGACCCTTCTACGATGTTCCAATGAAGTGAGCGAGTCTGTGAGCGAAGAATCACCAACAAGACGAATTGCCTTCCTCTGAATGGAATCGAGAAGCCTCAATGAATGTTTTGGTGCCAAACTCCACACATGAGAACTGCATTCCATGACAGGTCGTATCCGAGCCTTGTAGATCAGTAGAAGCTGACGAGAAGTGAAGTATTTCTTCGCACGAAATAGAAATCCAAGTTTCTGGGAAGCACTTTTAGCGATCGATCTCACATGTTTTTCCCATGAGAGATTATCACTGATCGTAATTCCTAGCATCGAGATACTTGATTTTGTGATTTTTGAATAGTTACTCCTGAAATCTGAATATTTGATGATGAAAGATCGACTTTTCTTGAGAAGAGACATGCCTGGGTTTTCGTAGCATTGAACTCCACCAAGTTCATGTTACCCCATTCTATCATTTCTGCCAAATCGTCGTTAATTTTATTGACGTGAATGTTTCTTTGAATTTTTGTTTCTTGAGCTGGTATGGGGACTCTGGAAGAGAAAAAACTGGTATGAAGAGTACTGTCGTCCGCAAAACTATGTATTGAACAAGATGTTTTCTCGAGCAAATCATTGATATGAAGCAGAAACAAAGTAGGCGCCAGAACTGAACTCTGTGGAACACCTGCATTTATTGGGAGAATATCAGATGATACTCCATCAACAACCACATAGAGAGAGCTATCAGACAAGAAACTCTACAACAAAGCACACAACTGAGGAGGCGAACCATAAGACGGCAGCTTAGAAAGGAGACCCCGATGCCAAACTCGATCAAACGCTTTCGAAATATCGAATGCAACAGCTATCGATTGATTGCTGCCAAATATGAGAAACATAAGCCAATAAGTCACTGGTTGATCTTCGATGGAGAAATCCATATTGTCGATCATAAATTATACCCGATTTCCCTAGATATTTGATGAGCTTCATATTGATTGCTTTTTCCAAGACTTTGGAAATGATAGAAAGCAATGCAATTGTTCTATAATTACAAGGTAAAGTTTTCTTCCCCTTTTTCCCCCAGGTCTTAGGAAATATCCCCACGTTATATAAAAGGTTGAATGATTCGCAAAGTACTGGTGTCAATTCGGGGGCACATACTTTCAGAACAATTGCTGGGATTCCATCAGATCTGCAAGCCTTATTCGTCTTCGGGTCCATTAGAATATTATTTCTCATATTTTGTTGGTGAAAAATTATCTCAGGCATATGACTGTCGACAGGCGTGATATTCGGAGGATCTTTTCCCAATGAGTCCAGAGTAGAATTTCCAGCAAACACAATTGCAAATAAATTGGCTTTTTGTTGGGCAGTGGTGACTTGTTATCCATCTTCTTTGGTTAAAGGGGGAAATGAACTAAAAGTAAAATTTTTGGCAACAGCTTTAGCAAATGACCAAAACGTACGAGAACCGTTTGGACACTCAACAAGTTTTGAACGAATTTTCTGATTATGTGCTTCTTTATCAGCTTTAATTGTTGCACTACACCTATTTCTTGCGTTAACATACTCAGATCTCGTCTCCAAACTGGGGTCTTGGCGCCAGTGAGTGAATGCCGTTTGTTTGGATGTGACAGCCTCAGAGCAGCTTTTATTGAACCATGGTTTCTCAGACTGTGGTCTCTTTGTACTACTTGGAATGAATGTCTCCATTCCCAGAATAATGGTATCAGAGATTTCTTGGCCACATAGAGTGGGATCACCAGATGAAAAACAGACCCTACTCCAAGGAAAATCAGAGAAAAACATTCGAAAACCGTCACTTATATTAATTGTTGTTGCAAATACACGAACAATAGTGATTAGAAATTCTGAAAGCCACAAGACTGTATTTAGTTAGGATCAATTACAAGATAAATATTTCAAACAACTGCGAATCCAATAATATTTCATAAAGGAGAAGCCAGGGATGAACTTTGGTTTTGAATTTCGATTATCCTTAACACTAAGAAAACATGAATATGAAGGAGTATACTAGTAGTATACAGTAGTCTATGCGATCCTAACTGCTTTTTTAGATATGAATTTTCATCATGCATCGGTTCAATCCATCGAATATGGACAAAATCGCCGCCGAATTTGAGTAAACAATATGTTTTTCTTGAATAAAATTGATATGTTTCGATGACGAACATCGAACTCTACACCAAGCATCAGTATTCTAGGACAGGCCGTAGGTGCGCGTTAAATTCATAAGGAACTAGCTCAAGTAATATTGATTTATTATTTACGTATTGGTTCAATTTATAAATCAGACTATTTCAAAACAATCACATTATTTCGATTGGTAAACTTCTTGAAAAAATAATAACAAAAATGGGTCAGATTATGATTTACCCAGCTGCACGAACTAAACAAATTACTGTCATTTTGTTATAGTTATGTGTTTACACTTTTGAAGACTATACTCTTCTTTTCAATATGATGATTTTTTAATGCGAATCAATGTTTATTTAGTGAAGAAAATGAATCACGGAATATACGCATAGATGGCGTGTGGAAAAAAGTTGTGTTACAAGCTCTGCATTATCTGCTCAGTAGAATAATATTGAAATTGACGGGTGTTGACGAATCAGAGATGAAGAGATTTCAATATCTTAGTTTCCTCCTAATTCGAACATTTTGGAACACTCCTCACTACAGTGATGAGGAAGCACAAAATGTGATATGAATTGAGAATAATTTATTACTGTAAATTGATGACATTCGATTTCGATAGTTATAAAAGCTGGATTAAAGACTGTTCAGTCGGATAACATTTGATGAATTTTCCCAAGTATGACAAGGGTGAGCTCCTACCTTTTATCAGGCGAGATATTTGTAATTGATAAAAAATTAAGACAAAGAGCCATTATGAGTTCTTGTATACAATGATCAATCGATATTTTTTCAGTCAATGGGTTACAGGAATCATAAGGAAATATGGAATATTGAAAACATCACCATTATTTGAAAGGAAATGGTGTCAACTCCCTTGGACACCATCTCGTGGGTTGATTTCTAGGATATATTTTTCAAATGCATTCTTTGAGTGTAGAAAAATTTCAAAACTGGATTCAACAAGCTTGTCTTACCATCACATCAGTCATAATTGGTGCTTCTTATACCAAGAAACCCTGCAGACATGTAGGTTCTTGTTATTGTATTTTGTACAACAATGGCATTGATCTAAATTTCTAAATTTCAATTTGCAGAATTAAACAGCATGGCCGTGTTAGATTTTTTGGATCATCTGTTATAGTCTGCCTTTGAAATAGGAAATTATTGAAGCTAAAAATAACTAATTTAAAAAAAAATCTCTGCAGGATACTTCATTCGAATACCATTGGCAGAAATTGACTGGAATTATTACAATTATTTCAATAAACATCTGCAATATTCTTAAAATTCTGAGGATATATTAAGAAGTGACGTCTATATTTTTGCACGTCACAACTTATCTATTGTACTTTTTTCAAAGGGACGTCATCAGGTGGAGAATGAGAAAGGCAACATCCTCAGAGAACCTCTAAATTGAGGAAGTCAGTGTCATGTTACAGATTGGTTTTGAAGAATAGATAATGCGTAGTATTTTTTTCAATTTCAATGAAGTATTTTGGTGAAGGTCAAAATTGGATAGGTAAAAAGTCTAATTTGTAATTACTTAAGATCACATAATACGTGATAAAATGTGGCACTATCAGAATTAAGGTATGTTTTTTGGCCCACAAAATTAAAAATTGTAATGTTACAGCAATAGGTAGTGTGAGAATACCCGAATTGGGCAAGAAATTTGTATATTGAGTTGGCATAAGTACAGCTTATCCCATCCATCTCGGCACAGAACTAATAACGTATATACCCAGCATTCTCTGTGAAGTATACTGGAAAAAAAACTTATTATATGTGTTCACTGTGTTTAATTTTATTCCTAGAAGGTGTTTTTTCTTTCGTCATGGTCTACACTACCAGTGTGCAATTGCAAAAGTATCTGGGTTTGTGCCAAGATGGGTTGGATAAGCTGTACATCTCGGGAATACCTAATATTTTTGGAGCGACGTTTATGTCACTGAAAAGGTAAGAAGAAATACTGATATATTTGCTTCTTTGCATCTATTGCGAGATATAAGCAATTGCATTTCTGAAATGATTGCTTTGGAAAAATGCGCAAAAATGGTACTTAAGATGGTTGGCACGAATGTATGAAACGGGCAGCCGGCTCCAATAGACACATGTTATTATCACCATAAGAAAGGTATTTTTCGGCAACCATCCGGGAAGTGGGTACTTCCCGGACGCTTTTTCTTTGAGAAAGTAACATTTTTCCGGCCTAGTCCGGGAAATACGTACTTCCCGGACTAGGCCGGGAAAATGCTACCTTCTCAAAGAAAAAGCGTCCGGGAAGTGGGTCGGTTGCCGAAAAAATAGTGTACGCAACACGACCGAAAATAGTTTTTTTGGACTCGCAGACTTCCAGGACTCGCTACGCTCGTCCTAGAATTTTGTCCACTCGTCCAAAAAAACAGTATTTTCCGGACTTGTTACGTAAATTACTATTCTGTAGAATAATGATGACTGGAGCACCCATTCCAAATTTCTGTAATTACGGCGTAAGCTTGTTATTGAAGTCATGCATTTGTGCTCACACAGTGCAAGTGATACAATGATATTACACAATGCAGATGTAGACTGAACGCGTGCGTTTGTGTACAACTGGGCGTTAGATCTCGTTAACGATAAAGATGGTGAGTTGCTTAAATTGGGGAGAAATTAGCTATGTCAGAGACCTATCTAATATCAGAGAATTAAGAAATTTCTGCATATGGTTTTGGCGATACAACTACTGGAATTATTTTCAATTGAATAATCTTTCGAACAATTGGTTAACGCTGGTCTTCAAGTAAGCTCTCTGACTATGTCGATTGTTTTTATGCTCACCGACTATGTCGAGTGAGTGTTTGTATGCAACCTTCAAGTTGAAGTCGACGGTTTCCCATCATAATTAAAAATAATGTTCCTTCAAGAGTATCATACTTCGAAAAAAGGCTGAAGCTAAAAACAAACAAAATGAGCCGTTATCACGCCATTTGCCCATGGAAGGTGTTGGTACATTTTCCTACTGTGTTGAGACTGTCCTGAATGAATTGTTCCGTTAGATGAAGGATATTGTAAATTCACCTGTACCTTGCTGTAGGACCTTCTTGATAAGCTTTCAGAATATATTCATCATACATTTATATAGAATATCCTTCCGATAATCATTGACGTTTCAACAATATTGGATGAGTATCAAGCACTCTATATTTTTTGTTACATTCTTTTCTCAATTAAACTACTTTTGCCTTCTGATATCGATATTATCAATCTATGAACATTATCGATAGAAAAGAAAACATAACTTCCTGCCTATACTAGATTTTTATGAAATCTATCTCAAACGAGTGAAGTTGGCTATTTGGGCATTTTTCGTTGGATTTTCCAGAACAGATCCTATTCAAACTGTTCTGTATTATCAGAATATTCATACTGCGTGTGAAAAATGAGTTAAAATTTAGGGTACAGAGTCAATAAGTTTCCATGAAATTTTTATAAAAATAAATAAAAAACAATAACATGCCACAAAAGTTCAGTCAAATTATGATGTCTACAAACCTAGGATGAATATACAAAGGACTGACCTGAAATTATCTGCAAAGGATTAAGTTAATAATTTTTATTAAATGACAATCAAGAACAAAATTTCAAAATATTGAAAACTTCATCAGGAAACATGACTCAAACAATGTATTTTTGGATTGAAATTACTGCCTGTAACTAGTATAATGAATTGCCTCTATTTAATATCCATGTGGAAATTTTGTGCTCGAACTATTATATTCCGGAATCTCAAAAAGTAGCAACAATCGTTACAATGACTACAATTCTAACAAGTTTGATACATATAACCATCAAGATTATATTTAAATTTCCTAAATTTTGCATATCTGGAACATTCTGCTGCGTATTGGCAATTGGAAACAGCGGTGTTCAGTAAATACACTCATTCAAAGTCAGTTCATTGGCAAATGACATATTTTCGATTAATTTCGATCAATATTTTCATAATGCCTTTCGCATAAATAATAACAACTCTACCGATTTATCAAGTGATTGAGGTCAACTACCTTCGGAACATAAAATAATTTTACTCTAATTCGTCAGAGGATACGTATTAACGATATCGGTGTCATTTTGAAAAAGTGCCAACGCATGTTTGGGTAAACGCTCCTACCTTCTATGCATCAAGATGGGTTAATGACCATATGTAATATGACACTAGTTTTCATTATTTAATAATGAATATACGTTGAAACATTTCATGGCATTGGGGAAGCAGAAATGGGCCGATCGTGATTTTGTTTTTATAGTTTTGATGAGTGAGTTTATCGAGGAGTAACTACCTATAGTAACTACAGTGGCGTTAACACGATTGAGTAACGGGGTCGGAGCTGAAAAGTGTGTGAAGTTGAGAAACGAATTTGCTAGGAACGATTTTTTTAAATTCGTTGCCAGCAACGATCTGGTACGGCGGATTTCATGCAGCTCAAAATTATTTATTGTATTTCCTAAGGTGAGGTATCTCACAAATAGTTTGAAATGAACATACCTAATACACGTTGACAACAATTATTCAAGCTTTGATGGAAAAAGCTTAGAATTCGAATAAAATATCGAAAACTGATAAAAATCCTGTCTTTATATTGTTTATTATTGTATATCTTGAGTACAAAAAATTATGTGTTCTTTTCAGCTATGGTCAAGAGAATTTTTCAATTCCGGGGAAAAAATCGGAAAAAAATCAGAATCTCATATTTATTAATTTTTTGTGATTTCAACGCGTACATTTCAAGAACAAGAAACGGGGCCATCATGAAATTCAATGGTAATATGGGAAATTGTGTTTTTTCCAGTTATGGTCAAGAAAATCTTTCAATTCCTAGGAGAAAATGAAAAAATAATCAAAATTCCGTATTTATTGTTTTTTTTTTTCAGTTATACTGTTTTTCGATTTTTTCCCCGAAGTTGAAAAAATCTCTTGACCATAGCTGAAAAAAAAACATCATCTTTCATACTATTGTTGAATTTCACGGTGGCACCATTCCTTAATTATTCTTGAGATATACGTGTTGATATCAGAATAAAAAATAAAACGAGATTTTGATTATTTTCCGATTTTTTCCAGAATTGAAAGAGTCTCTTGACCATAACTGGAGAGAACACATGCTTCTCTATATTACTGTTGCATTTCATGGTGGGACTATTTCTTGTTCTTGAGATATATGCGTTGAAATCAGAAAAAAACAATGAATACGGAATTTATATTATTCTTTTGTTTTCTTGGCGGAATTGAAAAATTCTCTTTACCATAGCTGGAAAGGATAGACCATTTTCCAAACTATTGTTGATTTTCACGGTGGTACTATTCCTTGTTCTTGAGATATGCGTGTTGATATCGGAAAAAACAATAAAAACTGGATTTTAATCAGTTTTCGACATTTTCTCCGAATTCTAAGTTCTCCATCAAAGCTTGAATAATAGTTGTCAGCGTATTAGGTACGTTTATTTCAAACTCTATTTGTGAGATTTCTCACCTCAAGAAATACAATAAATAATTTAGAACTGCATGAAATCCGCCCTACGAAATTGTTGCTGGCAACGAATTTGAAAAATCGTTGCAGGCAAATTCGTTGCCAACTTCACTCACATTGAAAAGTTATGGATATTTATAAGGTTGAGCTTATTGAAGGTTACAAAATTGAGAAGCTAACTCGCAACATTGCAATAAGGATGAAAAATACAAGCCTCAAGATAATCACGACAACTTGAGACCAATTACTGTGATGAAAGTGATAAAATATTATGGATTAGTTTTGAACAAACTATCCATTATGACAGTTCTCAGTGCCCTCTCTAACTGGGCCCTTGGTATGGGGCCTTTGAGTCAAGGTATGTATTAGCCAACTTTGATGCCCTAACAATAAGAATTTAAAGATTTATTCCATTTTCCAGAGGAAAGGAAACCCTAAAATTGGATCTGATAATTTGTGTCACACATAGGCGTTCGATGTTAAGCTTCAAAAATCTTGTTGGTGAAGTTGGTCAATACTCCTTGAAATCTATACAGTGCGCGTCTAAAGTCCGTTTTTCACTACTAATTTTCGAACCACCAGGTAACGCAACGCTCAAAATGGAGATACAAACCAATTTTTTTATAGAAAATTGACAGGTAAAAGATTCGAAATGACGGTTAAGCGCCACCGTGAATTACTCTTCCAAATAGAACATGATGTATATTATTACATGATCGGTTAGGCATTACCACTACGAATTCAACAATACCTAGTTTGATGGGGTTTCGTCGAAGGAATACGGAGATATAGCCCACCCTTTTTTCCAGATATGATCAAACCTGGTATTGTTAAATTTGTAGTGATAATACCTAAGCGATCATGGAATAATATAAATGATGTTCTATTCAAAAAATAATTCAGGGTTGCGCTCAGATGTCATTTTGAAAGTTTACGCTATAATTTTTATACAAAAATAGCTTTTTATCTCCTTCTTCCCCAAATTCCACTGCGATGTGATGGTTGGTTCCAAAATTAGTAAGGGGGGAACAAACCTTAGACGCGCAATGTATATCTCGAAAAGAATGAAGGTACTTTCTCCATCTTATATACATATATGTTATACAATGAAGAACTTTCCCATGCTGCGTATTCCAAGTGGAATCTGACAAGTGCACAGAATTAAGTATCTTCATGGAAATTATATTAGCAATATCCTGCGAGCACTTTTTACTCAAAATTTCCATTCAAATCCAAACATTTCAAGTGCTTCTGAATTAATGTTTGAAATATTAGTAATGAAATTCAGATTAGAACTCATAAGCAAATCGAGATGGTTTTAGCAGAACAGGCAGCTTCAGAAAACTTATACTAAATCTGAAGGCTAGGGTTAGTTATTCATATACTCCACGAACTAAGGTACTGTGAAAACTACCTACAAAAATTATTCTTGGTCATCGTTTGTTAACTACTAATTGTTGTGATGATTTTTTAACAATGAACTAGAAAGCGGGCCGAAAGGGATAGGCCCTTTGTCACAACTCATACTATTTTTCAGAAATTGATTGGAATAATTAGTAAATAAACGATGAGATTGGAACCTTTGGTGTAAAAGTCGAAACCTTTCCTAGAGATCAATTACCCTAACACCAAACTGATATTTGATTTTATTATTTGATTTGGTGTTAGGGTAATCGATCTCTAGGAAGAGTTTCTAATTAGTTAATAACAAACTATATCGGACCAAGACAAAGATAGTTTTTGCGTCGAGTGCAAATGATATCAGTTTGCTGTAATTGATTTCTACAAAAGAGTTTCAACTTCCACACCGAAGGGTCAAATCTCATCGTTTGATATATTTGTCAACTACTCTCAGCAGAACCGCACAGAGCTCAATTCAAAATTTAAACAATCTACTTCCTTATTCATGGAAAGTCCTTGAACTTGGAAGGTTCAAAGTGATTATCAGGGTGTTCATATCTTTTATCAGATTGTAGCTACTCGACACCCATTCATGTTTTCTTCTTCATAACCTCAGGAAAAACCTCTCTCGGCAAGTAGTTTCAAAGATCAGGAGTTCTATTGAAAAAAGATTCTTTTTCAACAGAGGTTCGGAAGGTCTCCAAGCTCACAAAATAGGGTGGGAATCCCGCACTCGTCGGGTCATCTGTATTGAAACTGCCAAGGGTGGAACGATTGACGAAAATTCAGAAGAGCACCGATCCTGGAAATATCTATAGATTAACTACTACTGCCGATAATATAAAGCAATTCTTTCGTCAAAACATAATGGACTCTTGGCAGCTAATGTGGAATTCTCAGAACTTTAAACTGAAAGAACTAAAGGACACAGTAATGCCACGTAAACTGTTCTTCAAGAATCGTAGGGAAGAGGATATCATCACACGACTACGTTTGGGTCATACTCGTCTCACACATGCATATCTCGTCAAACACAGTGATAGACCTGTATGTGAAAACTGTAATTCTGAGGTAACTGTGACGAATACTTACATCATTGTGGAATGTAGAAATTATAGTATTCAAAGACAGAAACATCAACTATTCTAATCACTGAGAGACAATTTGGAAAATAAATTAGGACACCTATTATTTGTCAGACATAAATCCCATAGGTTGTATTTGATATGCTCATTTTTGATGTAGATTATAATTGTTAAAGCCCCGCTCATCTTAATATTTCATATAAGAAACCCAATATCAAGAATTTATCATGATAATGATCATCCTATTATTTAATTCGATATTGTATTAATTTTTCTCTTTGTACGCGTGTATCATTTAATTACCAATCAAACACCTGGTATACGCGCCTACTGAGAAGATAGCAGTTGAGCAAAAATCTCAATCGGTTTCGGTACTGACTATGCTGTGCATGATACGGTTTATCTCTCTCACAAAAACAATCGCTCGTCTCGTGAAAATCTCCACTGTGCAACTACGAACCTATTATACAGTCCACACTCCAAGAAATTTGAAGATCGACACACGGGGAAAATCTGCCAAACAGGACTTGAAAGTCCAGGTAGGTGCCGTTGATCCTGTGTTTGATTGCCGATCATATCAAAATTACAAATGTTTACCGAACATTTTTTGGTCCTTCGAGTCGGATTTTGTATAGTGGTGATCATTCTCATTGTAATAAATTGTATAATTGTTTGCTTCATATAATCTCAACTCATTTTCTCATAATTTAAACCATTTCCCGTTCTCTCTTGTTTTTGTTCAGTTCCGAAAGCCGACCACTGTTTTTTAATAATATTTTTTGCGCTCCGTTAGTGAACCGATGGTCGCTGCTCTGAATATTTATTTCGCACCATATTGGAATTTGATAAATATATTATTTGACTCATAGCCGAATAATTTACACTGCGTCATATTCTTGCTGAACACTATTTCTAGCAGAATTACGTTATTATTATTGTCTTTCTTTATATTTAATTATATTTTTGCTTATTCAAAGTCTCCTCGATATACATTTGCTTTGATAATGGCGGCAGCCCAACAAAAACAATTGAAACAATATCGAGCCTGTCGTGATATTGCGGCAAATAGAATCGAGGAAGTTTATCAGATAGCACTCTCTGCGGTAGATGACGGATCTTTTCATAAAATTTTCAAAGTAAGATGCTCTGGTTTGGATAAAGTGTATGAAGAGTTCAATGAGCAACATGTTTCAGTCACACAACTTGTAGCTTTACAGGATGAGCCTGATTTCGACGCTGAAAAAGAATTTTGTCAGGAAGTTGATAAACAGTACTTCCGAATACAATGCATTTTCTGTGATCTCTTCTCAAATGATGAAAAATCTGAACCCAGCTCTTCTCAGAGTAATGTTGAGTTACCAAAGATCAATGTACCTGTTACGATATATCCCTTGGGTTCGTCGATTAAAACACCAAACAACACTAAACTACTTTTATTATAACTCTCTATCACAATACAACACAACACAATCACTTAAATCGCTCCGATAACTTTCCAATGCTCGCTCGCTACTAAAACTCTTTGTACTAACAATTCTCCCCTTCGCACTTAGCAATAAGAAAACTCTCTCCATTTAGCTCTACTAAACTCGCTCCACTTAGCTCTGAATACAAATTCTCTCCGAATAAAAACTCCGTGGCGAAGCCTGTCCCGTATTTATATATCTGCGTGTCAATCGAGAATCGTCGAGAGAAGCCCCGATGACGCGGCTCGAATTCTCCAGGCGGATCCTCGGGTTCCTGGAAAATGACGTTCGCTGCGACGCGATTCCCCATCTGCGTTTACGATCTGGTCAGGACCGGCGCTAGGACGTAACAGAACCTGTATTTGATGGAAATTTGAAACTTTGGCCAACTTTCATTGGTCTTTATAATTCTCTCATCCACAATAAAAAGTCTCTCCCGGATATTGAGAAGTTTCAGTATTTGTTGACTGCAAAATCATACGTTTGCTTATGTAGTTAGTTTTAAGTAACCTTCATTCATACTGTATTATTATATAATATATATTGTCCTGTAAATGGTTTTTTCTGTTGGGCAATAAATTTTGTTTTTCTTTTCTTTTTCTTCTTCTTTTCTGTTGTTACAGGTGAAGCTTTCACAGTAATAAAAAATATACCTCTCTTGAATGAAAATTACAGAATTGCTTATGAGAATTTGAATTCAAGATTTCAAAATAAAAGACTCTTATCCACATTCTATTGGGAAGAAATAAATGGAGCCCCAAAACTCAACTCGGATTCATTCCGTCAGCTTAGACAGTTATTGGATATTTTCTCAGATAATCTGCAAGCTTTGGAAAATTTGGGATTTCCTGTGAAGAGTTGGGATTCCATACTTTTCCACATTCTCTCTAAAAAACTTGATTCGGAAACACTTCAACGTTTCGAACTAGAAAATGCATCAACAGATATACCTAGGTATGATATATTACTCAAATTCTTAGAAAAGCAGTGCTTGGCGATTGACTCTATCAAATTTATAAAATCTCATAAAGTGAATAGCTTTTCACCAAATGAAAATTGTAATAAACCAAGTGTACCTCCTTCTTCTGCCACTTTTTTGACAAATACAAAGTATAGATGTCCTGTTTGTGATTCAAATCATACGATTTATATGTGCTCTTCCTTTTCTGCCAAGTCACCAAAAGAGAGATATGAGTTTGTTGAACAAACAGATGGTGTACTCGATGTTTGGGAACCAAACATACACCCCGAGATTGCACTTCTAAATCCCATTGTAAAATATGTAAACAGTCCTCTCACCACACCATGCTGCATTTCACATCCAATGTTACTTCCAGCTCAGGTTCTGGTGACCAACCTCTAAGTCATACTTCTGAAGAGAGTTCACAGGATACCCCCCCACCTACTCAAATAAACTCCATGACAAGTGTCATTCCTACATATCCCACCGTACTCCTCTCTACTGCACAAATAGAGGTGTTGGATATCCGCGGAAATTATCACAAAATCCGAATTTTACTCGACTCTGTAAGTCAAGCCAGTTTCATAACCGAAAGGTGGGCAAATAGGCTAGGCTTGCCCCGGTTTAAATTGCCACTCTCTATAAATGGATTAGGTAACATGTCCTCCATGACATCAAGTTTCATAACTTGTACTCGCCGTCCTCAGGGTCATTTCCTCCCAGTTCTCAACGTAGATGCAGCTGTCATCCCTAAAATTTGCTCTACCATGCCCACTTCTCACATATCTATTGAAAATTGGTCTCATTTAGCTAAGATACGATTGGCCGACAATCAATTCAATATTCCCACTCCCCACTCTCTATCTTGAATACTCTAATTTCATGAGAGATTATCTCCAAAATGAATATATGGAAGCAGTGCCATCCCCCACGTCTTTTGGAAAAATGTTTTTCGGCAACCGTCCGGGAAGTACCCACTTCCCGGACGCTTTTTCATTGAGAAAGTAGCATTTTTCCGGCCTAGTTCGGGAAGTACGTACTTCCCGGACTAGGCCGGGAAAATGCTACTTTCCTAAAGAAAAAACGTCCGGGAAGTGGGTCAGTTGCCGAAAAAATAGTGTACGCAACACGACCGAAAACACTTTTTTTGGACTCGCAGACTTCCAGGACTCGCCTAGGGCTCGTCCTAGAATTTTGTCTACTCGTTCAAAAAAACAGTATTTACCGGACTTGTTACGTAAATTACTATTACATTCCTCATCATTGCGTGATAAGTTCAAATAGTACAACCACCAAACTCAGGGTGGTATTTGACGCCTCCGCTAAATCTCCCCAAGGCCCCTCCTTGAATGATACTCTTCTGACAGGAAGAAAACTTCAATTAGATATTGTTACTCTTCTTCTCAAGTTTCGATTGCACGCTTTTGTATGCACCGCTGATATCAAACAGATGTTTTTGAGAATTTTAGTGGAAGTGCATCATCAAGACTATCAACGCATTTTGTGGAGGTTCAATCCTGAGTAACGTGTTAAAGATTTCAAACTTCGAACCGTGAGTTTTGGAATCTCCTCCAGCCCATTTCTTGCCATTCGTGTACTCTCCCAATTATCCCAAGACGAAAAGACGAATTTTTCGCGTGGTGCTCAAGTTCTTCTGGAAAATACTTATATCGATGATGTCATTTTTGGTAGTGACTCACTTGAAAACCTGAAACTCATTCAATTCGAGTTAATCAGATTGCTGAAAAGTGGGGGTTTTCATCTTCGCAAGTGGGGGCAAGTTTCTCCTAGAAAATTTTCCTTCATCTGAATGTCAACAAACATCTTTATCATTGAAGTCTGTGATGCTCTTTGTACTAAAAGAAACATATTGTCACAAATCGCCCGCATATTTGATCCTTTAGGATTTCTCACCCCCCTTGTATTTTTTGTCAAACACCTCATACAAATTTTATGGACTCTTGGTCTTGAATGGGATGCGGAAGCTCCCCCTGAAATTGTTGGGAAATGGGGAAAATTAAAATCCCAATTACCTTGTCTCTCTCAAATTTGTGCCAAATCTAAAGTCGCACCTCTGAAAAGAATCTACATTCCACGATTGGAGCTTTGCGCTGCAACATTATTGTCCACTCTCATGGTCTATGTGATGAGCACTTATGCCGAAAAAATTGTTTTTCACAAGATTTTCGCGTGGACCGACTCCATGGTCGCTTTGTCCTGGATCAAATCCTCTGCCCATCGTTGGAAAACTTTCGTGAGCAACAGAGTAAGTCTAATTCTGGATAATATTTTTCCTGATAACTGGTACCATGTGCCCTCTGCCGATAACCCAGCAGACTGCGCATCACGGGGGCTTTTACCGGAGACTTGGTGGATCACCACATGTGGTACACAGGACCCCCATGGTTGAAAACACCTTGTTAGGATTGGCCGGTTCCGAATGAGGTTAGTAATCCTTTCCAAATTTATGAAGAGGAAAGAATAATTTCTCCAACATCTTTTACTTCTCTTGATACGCTCGATGCACTTTTGAATAGGTTTTCTTCACTAACTAAAATCAATAGGATTCTCGCGTATTGCCATCGTTTTTCTCATAATGTAAAAAATAAAAATGCCAAAATAACCCACAACTCCTTCACTAATGAAGAACTGGATAATGCTCTCCTTGTCATGGTTGAAGGTGTTCAATACTCATCATTTGAACTGGAAATTTCCCATTTAAAAACAGATCTCCCCTTATCGAAACCTTTTCGAAAACTGAGCCCCTTTATTATTCTGGTTTGCTTTATGCCATACTCCCCAGCAAACATCGCTTCACATATCTCATTATAAAAAATGCTCATAAAAAGTATTTACATGCTGGTATGCAGACACTTCATTATTTGCTATCACAAAAATTTTGGATTTTATCACCCAAACGCACTATACGTCATGTGCTATCCAAATGCACGGTTTGTTTCAGAGTCAATCCTACCCTTCTCGAACCATATATGGGTAGATTACCCCCCTCCGGAGTCAACCAATTGAAACCTTTTCAAAGTGTTGGAGTCGATTATGGTGGACCCTTCAATATCACCCTGGGTAAAAGCCGCGGTATAAAATCTCAGAAGGCATATATCTGTCTATTTATTTGCTCCGTCACCAAGGCTGTCCATCTAGAACTGGCGTCAGACCTCTCGGCAGAAGCTTTCATTGCTGCTCTGCGGAGACTGTGGCACAAATTTCATTGGTGCCTCACGTATTCTCTCTGAATATATGAAACAAGCCGCTGAAAGCGAACACATAAAATTTTCGTTCAATGCACCTTCGTCCCCTCATTTTAATGGATTGAGTGAGGCAGGAATAAAATCCGTGAAATCCCACTTATATCGCACTATGGGAAACCAAATACTGACTTATGAAGAGTTTTATACTTTGTTGACCCAAATTGAAGCCATACTCAATTCAAGATCACTTTATCCCTAAAGCAGCGATCCTAACGATCTTTCTGTTTTGACACCAGGTCATTTTCTGACACTAGCTCCTCCCACAGCAATCCCAGATCCTGATTTGTCTCATCTCAAAATAAATCATCTGAATCGTTGGCAACTCGTTCAAAGGTTACAACAGGACATCTGGAAAAGGTGGAATACTGAATACCTTCATACTTTACAACAACGTCAAAAATGGACTAAGAATGAAAAAACTCTATCTCTTGGAGAATTAGTGATCATCAAGAATGAATTAATTCCCCCAATGCAATGGCGCTTAGCGCGCGTAGTTAAAACTCATCCTGGTGCTGATGGTATCGTCAGAGTAGCGACCGTCCGTACCAACCAGGGTCTCATGCAGAGACCCCTAGTTAAGTTGTGCCCCTTACCCGTACCATCTGTTTAAAACACCTCTAATGGTGTTTTAGTGGGCGGTTATGTTAAAGCCCCGCTTTAAATATAGATTTAATAATTCTAGATTCAATTAGTTATATATTTTTTTCTCTCATCTTAATATTTCATATAAGAAACCCAATATCAACAATTTATCATGATAATGATCATCCTATTATTTAATTCGATATTGTTTTAATTTTTCTCTTTGTACGCGTGTATCATTTAATTACCAATCAAACACCTGGTATACGCGCCTACTGAGAAGATAGCAGTTGAGCATAAATCTCAATCGGTTTCGGTACTGACTGTGCTGTGCATGATACGGTTTATCTCTCTCACAAAAACAATCGCTCGTCCCGTGAAAATCTCCACTGTGCAACTACGAACCTATTATACAGTCCACACTCCAAGAAATTTGAAGATCGACACACGGGGAAAATCTGCCATACAGGACTTGAAAATCCAGGTAGGTGCCGTTGATCCTGTGTTTGATTGAAGCAGGAACAAAGTGGGCGCCAGAAATGAACCCTGTGGAACACCTGCATTTATTGACAGAATGAACAGACAAGAAACTCTTCTTCAACAGACCGTACAACTGAGGAGACATGCCATAAGACGGCAGTTTAGGAAAAAGACTCGATCAAACGCTTCTGTAATGTCGAATGCAACAGGTAATCTTCCTCTGATTTTTCGATGGAATCTTCAAAAAACAAAATAAAATCGCTATTCAGTCAGGATCGATCATCCCGGTTCTCAGAATTGAATTAAAGAATTGTCTACTTACTGTATGAGACGTTGTAACTTACGCATATGAGGGAGAAATATCAATGTGACGAATTGAATGATTCAATAATATGGAAACTTGACATATTTTTTTCTAGAAGATCACATTCCGAAATCGCAATGGCTTTGATCGTTGAGGAAATAATTAGCCGCTATCGACCTAACGGATCACATTAACGTCCTCATCCTTCATAACAGGAAATGTGAGAAAACAAGTGATAGAACTCAATACTCGAATAATAAATACCACCAAACATAAACACAGTCCGAAAAAATATGGGATTTCATTCATAACACGTTGCCATTGATAAGTAGAACGACCGCCTTTCAAGATGAAAAATTTATCGAGCCATTAGAAGAAGGAAACATGAACTGGATATTGAGTTACTAGACAAGATATTTACAAACAATATGATATTGGGATATTGGGACAGTGCGAATTATTCGGTTGAGAATCTATGGGTTTATCGTGTTTTGGAATTAACCTATATTGAGTCGCAATAATAGACCGAATTAGTCACCGTCTAGTCTGCATCCTATTAGTGATCACTGAGAAATGCATCTGAGGTATCAGAGCAACATGAGATATTTTTTCAGAACCTTACTCCTTGAGGGGAGTGAAAATATGAGAGGTTTATTTTGTGTGCAATTCTCTAAGTTGCAAAACTATATTCAGAACAACGAACACTATGAAAATCTGTTGGAAATATATGAACCACAACTGATTATTCCATACACAATAGGGAAACAGAGTATATCGGAAAAAACCGGCTTATGTCTCTACGAGAATACACAAAAGTAACTGTTGTTGTTTGCATTTGTACATCAAACAGAAAAATTTGTGATGTAGCTAACATTCGGCCATCGAACCAACTTGGGATCATAAAATCCTCATTTCAGTCGAACTTGCAAGTTAAAAGGTTTTGGAAATCGAGATCGTTCGCACAATGTTCTGCCTGCTGGAAACATTGCTGGGAGTTCCACATGAGAAATTATTTGAAAAATATCAACCTTAATTGTTGACATATTATATATCGCTGCATTAGACCTTTTTGGCAAAACGTCAACAATAGAATATGGCATAATGAGGACCATTTTTCTGTTGTTGGCACATTCTACTTCAAATCAATTTGAAAAGAATACGAAACTCCTATAGATGAAGTCAAAACAAAAAATCAGTAAAAACTTCAAAATATCACCTCTGATGGCTCGATTGAGTAGTTAGATTCCAATTCAAGTCTTTCAAGTCATGATGAGTCTGATCGGCCGAAAATCGGTTTTCTTTTCAGTAAGTAATCGGTGCACTCAATGAAAATGTTCCGTCATTGTGAAGTTCAATAACCATCGCACCATATGGAGTAGTTGTTTCAGATATTCTCTATTCCCTTTAACGAGTGATAAAGATACCTATGAGCGAGATATACATAAAGAGAGTGGTTTCTATTTATCTTATGTTACTACTTCGGTATTCTTTTATATTAGTTTGAGGATGAAAAAGCCATGCCATAGAGAAAAAAAATGTTCACCAAAGCCTATTCCAAATGAAAATTTGAACTCTAACGTCGCAGAACATTTCGTCAGATATAATCCAAAGTCTGTCATGATACTTGAAAGGGAAGTAGTTCTTTCTTGATAGACGTCAGCTATTCAATGTAGTGAGTTTGCGAGGAAAGAATGGAACATCCTCAGTAACATTCGGATTTGTTTTGTTGTTTTACAATTATTATAGGAATAGAACCCAAAGTATCTCCAACATTTTTCAGGACGGAAAGAAGAATTTGGATGTTGAAATGTAAAAAATGGCGTTTCAGAATCAGTTAAAATACGTTGTGTGTATCTTTGTAGTAATGAAGTAGTAAACGCGATTTATGGTATTATATACGACATCGACTTCTTTCAAAGTCCTTCAGCAAGTAAGTTTATTACTAACTTCCTCTCCCGTACCTTAGCAGCAGCATTGTTATTCGCGGGCCCGTCAATCACGAAACGTGGCAGAGTCTTTCCCCAACACGACAGAGTGATATTCTCAAAGAAAAACCCTTCCCCGTTTGGGGTATCGAACCCACGACCCTCGGATCTTTAATCGGACGCGGAATTATAGCACCAACCCTCTAACCTGGGTAAACAAGTGTTGCTTTTAGTTTCTTACTTGATTCGGATTTTTGAAAATATTTTTACCGATAACGTCATATACACAATCACCAATGGTGCATTTTCGAAAAAACAGTTTTTATCTAACAATTTGCTGGAAAAATGAAAGGTAACTTTATTATCACAAAAATCGATCTAAATAATCTTGTTTTATGTATAAGGTTTCAAATGTTATCGCTATTTTTAGTCTTGGAGTTACACAGATCCTTCAACAGCATTCGTTTGTTTATAATTGAAAGGAAGATTCTTCTAGAAGATTTTTGAAAATAGTACACAATCAACAATGGTGCATTTTGGAAAAAACAGTTTTTATCGAATAATTCGCTGAAAAAATGGAAGGTAACTTCATTATCACAAATATCGGTCTCAATAATCTTGTTTTATTTATGAAGTTTTTAATGTTATCACTATTTTTAATCTTGGAGTTACAGAGATCCTTTTACAGAATTCGTTTGTTTATGATTGAAACAAATATGCATTCTTCTAGAAGGCTTTTTCTTTTTCAAATCTGAAGCAAAAAAACAACTACAAATAGTTCCTGAAACCTTCTTCTGTGTCAATACCGAAAAAACCTCTACTCTTCACATCCGGTATTGCTCATTTCTGCAAAATCATTTTGACAGATAATTTTCCAACCGCGACATTACGGCCGCATAATCAATTTGAATCTGTACTTCATCAGTTCCACCGCTTTTCGGAAGTAATAACCATTAAAAATGAAATTAAAATTACAAACGGTCGCAATTAGGGAATGGGCGTTCTCCATGACACAGTGGATCAAGGAGGGATCATATTCTTAATTTAACAAGTGACGTATAGGCGGGTAGATTTCGCAGTTTTGTCGCCTGACGTGATTTTTGTTTAAGGGCTCCGCCACCCCTAGATAGAGCTACCCCCGAACCGTATGATAGACTGCCGCAAGGGGACAAGAAGACTATATCAAGGAGAGGACTTCCGCCCTGCGAATCGTGACAGCGGAATTATCTATGGTGTAAACGAAATTCACCCTTGTGGACAAATATATAGAGTCGCGTTTTGTGATCGGAAGCCTGGCTTGAATGTCTTCATGTTATACAGGAAATTCCTCCAAAACGATTGCTAATACTTCATAAGTGAAGCCAACCGTCCTTTATAAATGGATTTTATCAATTTCAAACTCTAAAGGATTTGATTTACGCCAAAATGATGTTTTATCCTTTTCATCATTTTCGAAAATACAGATAACGTATTCACCCTTCTGGCTGAACAGAGATCCGGGGATCAGAGTTATATCGTAATACTTCAAGATATCCAAAAGGAACTTTTTATTTCAACCATCGATACTTTCGAGTGCGTTCATTATTTTTTTAGGCAATGAATGAATCAAGATGAAAGTGATATATTGTTATAATACAGTAGCGATTGAGTATACTCAACAATAGTTGGAAAAAGAATAATTGTGGATAATACTTCGAGCATCAATGTGGAACAGTTTTTATTATATAAAGGATGAGGAATAATGATGGATGATATAGAGTTGAATTGAAGTTCACAATGCATCAAAGAAAACCAATAAATTTGAATTTGGAAACTGTCCGACGAAGTCGGTGAACCTTTTTGAAGACTGGCTATGAATCAAATCATTTAAGAACAATTTTCCCAAGCCAGTCCCAACTATACCTACATAGTACGTTGACGGACTGACATCAGAAAACATTACTCCTTTGGCAAATACTACGAAGGATGCTGAATTATATCTGACAGGTGCCAGTGCAGGGTTTTTCACAAAAGAAATTCTTGCATATACTTACGGTGATACAGGTGCCGGAATTAATCACCAATTATAAGAATGGTATGGGAACACACAGACTGGTTTCAGGCGTATTGACCTCTCGTCAGTGCAATGTAGTTCCTACGAACAGAACTTTGTTGGTTTACGTTGGTTACATGAGCTATATCTGTGTAATCCTGGGGCTCGTCAGATTCAATCCAAGGCCTATTATGGTATCTGCCAGGAAAGTAGTTTATTTTTTCTCTGACGTCTAATTATTGTATATAATATAAATGAGGTAAGACTAACCATCGCATGCTTGATTTGAGTTATTTCTTTATTGACACCTTGCAAGTTCAAGAATTCTCACCAGATCAATGTTCTGGTACAAAGAATTGCACTTGCCCAACTGTTTAACAGTTCGTTTGCATTCATTTAATACGGGTTCAAATCCTGGAAGTACCCAATTTTTCGAATTCAGTATTGAGTTTTCAATCCACATTTACCTTTTGAATAATGGGATTTCAATTTGGCATTCCGCGCTTCGATAGTTGAACACATTTTCTTTTGGAACTTCCTGGCTGGGCGGTTATTTCTTACCTTCGGAGAAAGTGGAAATTTTCAGAAATGGAACGTCCCTTTCTATCATGAATGATTGTGCTTCCAAGATAGAAATAGACATTTTATTTTTCACTCGATGAGAGTTTTTCTTTTTCGAAAATAAGGCTCATGGATCAAAAGACAGTCTCTATTGACGTACATATTTAGGTATACATATATGAAAAAACTTTCTCCACATTCACTCTTCAATAACCAAGAGGGGAAAGAGTTACTTGTATCGAAACATAAATCAAAGCCGCATTCAGCATCTTCTGTTGGGAATATATTCTCGTCTAATGGCATCTACCTCCATCCAATACGGTTATCACCATCTTCAAGAGTCATTAGTGACAGTTTATCTTTTTCCCTTGGGTTCAATCTGTTGAAAACTGATGGATAGATTGAAAGAATATTTATAACAGTCAGTTTAAGTGTCGAAGTCGATATAATCTTCATTTTCTTGGATTTTCGTTGGAAATAAAATATGAATAGCTATACTGACATCGTAGAACTTCAGAAAAATAGAATTTACAAACATGAAGATATTCTAGTAATGTTATGCAATGAACGAGACGACGATGGAAACAGAATAGCAAAACACCAGATGATTGTAATAAAGAGTTTTTGTGGACAGTTTATAGGAAAGTTGAGCAATATTTCAATCCCGTTTGCGAGAATCGATTATATGAAGTTGAAAAGTTGAATATTTCCATTAGTAATGGTAAAATCTTTTGAAAATATAAGTTTGTTTTGGCATGATTAATCATAAATATTTAAAGAAATAACGATCAGTCTTCAAAGAGCGTCAACATTCTTAACCACTTAACTCTATCGATCCTCCTTTTGTCAACTATCAGGCCTGCGCAATTATTGTAAATAGTTATTTAGACTTGAGTATCAGGTACCCAGGTAGAGTAGAAATATTTTCAAATGAAAATCATAAAAAAATCATCATGTTAATTTCATGAGGAAACGATTTTCAATTTTCTTTAGTATTAACAAAATACCAGCGATTTCTGTGTGAGTATATGAGAGTAGAATTGGAGATCACGAAATATTGGCCACAGAGAGCATTGCTATGCCAAAGATACAAATGAAAAGTAAAAACTTTTCAAAAACTTGAAATTCGCTGAAAAGAAAAAAATACTTTTCACAAACTCCAACTATCAACATAAAAGGTATTTACATTACTTCATTTATTTGATATGGAAGCTTATCGCGAGAGTTGAGTACTCGTATTTACTTGAGGATTTTGAAAATAAAAATCAGATCAAGTTATTTCATTCATTCATGTCCACAAGGAAACCATACGACATATCAATTGTACGTATCATAATAGTGAACGGTAAATTTCTACATCAGCAAGTTGTTTGAGAAGGTTGTAGCTAATTTCGTCAAACGTCTTGCTGAAATAAGTATATATGATTTTTTGTCTGATATCCATTTCAATAAAAAGATATTCACCATATTCTATGAGATAAGATTCAAGAGAACGCCTTTTGAGGATATGAAATATAATAAATGAAGACAATAAATAATTGATGAGATTCAACTTTTATTAAGGCAGTGCATAATCCAATATACAAAATAATCCAAATAATAATTATCAGCCATTTGAATCTACAAATGAAGATTAATAAATTATCTAGATATAAAAAAATCATCTTTCAATTTCACTATTACATAATATAAAGTAGGTAGATTGACATTCAAAACTCTTGTTTCGATTTAATTACCAAAATATTAGGTACTTGAGTGAAAGACCTGATAATAATAATAATAATAATAAAATATTTATTGAGCAGTACTGTAAATTAAACAGGTACAACACAAAAGGTGGGAATTCGGCTACAGCCGTTCTTCCATTCCCCCTTAATATTCACAAAAAAATGTTCACTTACACATTTCTATAAATACAATTCAAAATATATAACGATAACAGACAACAACAAAACAACAAATATGAAGAAGAAAAAAAAACAGTGGTTCAATATTGATCAATAAGTAGTATTTCTTTTAGTTCTTTTCTGAATGTTAAAAAAGATACATTCAGTAATCTCATGTATATATTCAATAGCCTAGGTGCATTATATGAGAAGCTACCCTCAAACTTTTTTGTGGAGTGCTGCGGAACTGTGAAATTATTAACCCTGACATTGACATTGTGTATGAAAGATCTTCTTATCAATAGAGTATGAAGGTGAATTGGAATTTTGGACAAAAGTAATTTGTATAGAAAAGATAGAAATAAAAACTTTACTCGACTATCAACTTTCAGTAGATCTAATCTGATGTACTGTGGAGTTACATGGTCCCTATATGGTACATTGCAAGCAAATCTTAAGCAGGCGTTTTATAGTTTCTGTAGTTTCTCTCGATTGTAGCAGGTTAAAAAATAGTAATAAACCATGCAGCAATAATCAGTATGTGGAAATACCAGAGATTTAACCAATTTTAATTTGATATTTTCATTTATTTGATATTTCAGATGATACAAAGACTTCAACTTGAAAAAAGATATTTTAGTGACATGGTTCACATGGTCACTGAATGTGAACCGAGTATCAAAGTACACCCCTAGGTTTTTGGCTCTGGAGACCCAACTTATAGGCAGGTCATTCATCATGATATCGAAGCTACAGATGGATTCTCTTTGTTTTTCTGGGCCAATACATAGTGCGACACTTTTACTGGGATTGATCCTTAATCCATTATTAGAGCACCATATATATATTTGATTCAAATCTGAATTGATGGCATTGATATTATCCTCGTCGTTTGCTTCACATGCATGATACACTTGCATATCGTCAGCATATAGGTGAATTTTTGAGGAGGTTATCGCGTTAGGCAGATCATATGTGAATATTGAAAATAAAAGTGGACCGAGTACACTGCCTTGGGGAACCCCAGAAGATGTAGCTCTGAAGTCAGAACACAAATCATTGTCAATTTTCACTCTTTGTAATCGTCCATACAGATAGTCTGCAAACCAAGACGAAGCGGCGCCACTGAACCCAATAAAATGTAACTTTGCTACCAATAAATCAAAATTCACCAAATCAAATGCTTTGCTTTGATCAAGTAGTACTAAAATAGTACTACGTGACTCATCTAATGTCGTAGCAATATCATCCACTACTTTTAACAAGGCTGTATTTGTACCAAATTTTTGCCTAAATCCCGATTGAACAGATGGTAGCAATTCATTATCATTTAAGTACCCTTTTACATTTCCTGCAACAATTTTTTCAAACATTTTCGCAAATGCAGGTAGAATGCATATGGGCCTCAAATCGTTGAAGGAAGATGGGTTACTTATTTTTGGTAGAGGCAGAACATCAACAGATTTCCATATTATGGGAAATACCCCCTGATTTAAGGAATCATTAAATATGTTTCTTATGACGTCTATGCAGTAAGGTAGTACTATACTTATCATTTTAATATTTATCCCATCAACACCATATGCTTCCGATTTGCAGTTTTTCAAGCTCTTATAA
Source organism: Zygogramma bicolorata (assembly GCA_032362365.1). NCBI lineage: Eukaryota > Metazoa > Arthropoda > Insecta > Coleoptera > Chrysomelidae > Zygogramma > Zygogramma bicolorata. Next base: position 526,508 of record JAVJAQ010002333.1, on the reverse strand, counting down.
ATTTCGTTATTTGTTATTTGAGAGAATTCAGAGGTATGGTCACACATCGCATTGTTTTCATAATATTCTATCAAGTTACGGTCTACAACTGAGTTGCCTGCCACGTTTAAGAAAAAATTGTTCAAGTCATACGGATTGATCAGCTCTTCAGGTAGCGTGTTGTTTTTTCTACTGTTTGTGCAGACACCCCATTCGCGAAGGCTCTTCCATAGCCCTCTAGAATTGTTTTTATTTTTTTCCAGAGTGAATTTCATGTATGCTTTTTTCTCTTGACGAACTGCGTTTTTTACTATGTTTCTCAAGGTTATATAATATTGCTTATGCGCATCTGAATTTGATTTGTTGAATTTTCGGCGAGCTTTCTCTTTTATTTGAATCATTTTTTTCAAGTTATGTGTCATGAATGGTTGGTAGTTTCGCCTAGTCCTAGCTGTGCTGATTGGGGCATGGAAATCAAAGAGAGACAGTATTGCCGTGTTTAAAGTTTCAGTTCTCGTGTTTAAGTCTTCGATAGAATTTATATGATTCCAGTCAATTTTTATAGCGTCGGAGGCAAATTCTTCCAAGTTGAAGTGTTTATAATCTCTATAGTAAATAAGCTTTGTATTTGATTGTGGACCTTCGAATTTCAATTTGCAATATACCAGTAGGTGATCCGTATTATTATTCAAGTCAAATGTATCACTACACTCATAAAGAATATTTTCGCTAAGACAGATAACATCGATTAATGTTTCAGAAGTATTGGTGATTCTAGTGGGTTTATCAATGATTTGAAGCATATGGTAGTTTGATATCAAGGATAAAAAATGTTGACTAACAGCATTGTTTTGGTTCAGTAGGTTTATATTGATATCGCCCATTAGAATAACAGATTCGGTTTCTAAATACAATTGTTCTATGGAATCCGACAAATCGTTCAAAAACCTGACGCTCACATTGGGTGGTCTATAAACCATTCCAAGTCCTACTTTCGTTTTATAGAAATGAATCACTAACCAAAGTTGCTCAAAACCGGTATCACTCAAAGTGCATATAAAATTTCTGAACTTAAATTTTGATTTGAGGAAGATGGCTACACCGCCTCCTCGCGTTGGTCGGTCTATACGAATCATATTGTAGTTAGGTATTGATATCAAGTGGTCCGGGTAATCCGGCTGAAGCCATGTCTCTGATACACCGACGATATCCATATCATTTTCAAGGATATAATTTTTCAATTCGAAGAAATTAGGTACAATTGATCTTATATTAAGTTGACAAATTTTAACAGCTAGTTTTTTGATTTTGCGACTACTGGAATGCCGTTTACATATTTGATGAAAATATGTTCCTCACCGTTTTTCTTCCTATGATCCAGCTCCATCCAGATTTTTTTTGAATACTCTTGTTGCATTTTGGTTTGATCAGTGGATACAGATATATTGATGTTCAAATCTCTCAGCTTCCTTTTATTTTTTAGTATGGCATAGACTTCCTCTTTCGAAGAGAGCTGGACTTTTAGTGGAGCAGGTTTGTTATTCTGCGGTCTGCCCAATCTCATGACTGTTATATCATTTGTTTGGACAGTTGGCGCAATAGTTTTTATAATCTCCTTGACGTTCCTCAGATCATCAGTCGTTGCATCAAATCTGTAAAACACCAGGTTTTTTTCTCTTTTCTGCCTCTCAGCGATTTCATTGAGCAGTACTTCTGTATTCCAATCTCCTTTTTCCGTTTTCTTCTCCAACTTCAGCTGCTTGATCTCTTCCTGTAGTGAAGTTACAATGGTCTGCAGTTTTTCGATTACTTTCATCAATTCATTATTGGCAACATTTTTTCCGCAGCACCCTGTACACTTCCATATACATCCCGGCATCTCATCATGTTGGGTTTTTGTGATATTCGAACACTCGATGTGATAAAAATCATCACAAAAACTGCACTGTAAACCTGGCGAACGTCTGCTCAGGGATGTCGAGCATGTTTTACAATTTTTCGACATTATTTTATAGAAATAATTATGAATATTGAAGAGCGTATTTCATCGATGTGAACAACACGACGACTCTAATACGACTGATACTAGTAACCATACATTGTTATCCAAACCAAACGTGTATACAAAATTTCATAGTTGGGTACATACATACATTGCAAAAAAAGAGAGCTTGCAATGTGAAAGAATGATTGCCATTCAATGATTTGAAAAAGATGGTGAGAATGATAATTCGCCAGTACTGTGCGGTTTTTGCAAAAAGCCGGCGGTGTTAAAAAAAGTAATCTCTATGAACTGTTCAACAACATTGCACTACTGCGCTTCTATGAAAAAACCAAAAAAGTTTTGTGAAAAATAAGAATTTGAAGCAGAAATAGCAGATGATGATAGTGAATATCCTGATACCCTGGAAACTACATCTTTATTAAGGTCACAAAGAAAATAAAAAATATTCTATACCAATTCGACATGGTAAATCAGATTACCTCTTTCCCCCATTGATGGAATATATGCGAATTTCCCTGCTACAAATGTCATTGTTGGGGACACCCATCTTTCAGTTCACAGATTTCAGATTTGTCAGTTTATCACTGAGTCAGCTAAGAGTAATGATTCTAGTTTTTCTAACAAACGTAGTTGGTCAGATGGCAACTTGATAGCTATCAGAGACATGTTGGCATACGAAACATTGGGAAGAAGTTTAGATATCAATGATTTGAATGAATGTTTTATTGCGTTCTATACAATATATCAGTATCATTACCATAATGAGTTTCCACTGAGAAGTGTCAAAAAATAATAAATAGATGTATCACTGGCATACAATACACTACCGTCTATATATATTTCACTTATAACTCTGAATATAAAAAAAAACGAATCACATCATACAAAAAACATTACGATACATAACTTCAATACTCGCAGAGGAAATGAACTGCGACTACCTTATTGGCTGCCAGGGAGTCATATGTTATAGCAAAACAACTAGATTATTAGGAAATATTGAAAATTACAATAGAACTTTTAGAGACTTGAATGTACAAGATTTCTTTTCCTTCTGTTCTTGTAATTAGTCTGATAGATGTTGCTATAAGGTATATGTTTATATGTGTATGATATTTTAATGATGAATAAATTCTATTCTATTCTAAGAGGCTGTTGATGCTCTTGAAATTCCACAACTTTCAACTCGAATTCAATAAGGGGTAATGGAGGAATCTGTAAATGGACTATATGAAGATCAGCGCCTCCAGAAAAGCCTATCAAAAGAGCATTCCAATGATATCAAAGGAAAATATTCCACCAGCTAAAATAAAACTCTGTGTGGGCTTTTGAAGAAACAATTTTCAGTCTTTTGTATAGTTGTTGAAAAAGAACTTAAAAAGGCTCAGCTGTAATAAATTTTCAGGGGCTCCAACAGAACCAGCAGAAGCATATCTGGAAGAATCATCATAATTCTTAGAATCAAATGGGCGATTGAGAGCCTCGAATCTTCCAAATCGCTTGGAGAAGATAGTAATTTTTTTCCGACTACATACTGGAGACTTGAAAGGGATCTGTAGTTACTTTTATCCTTAAGATCCAATGGAAAAACCAAAGTCTTATCGCCCCGTCAACATCACCTCTTTTCACCTCAAAACAATTGAGATAATCATTGATTCTAATATCAGAAGCGATTCTCTGATAGAAATACCACTCCACAGAAAACAATTTGCATATCAAGCAGGTAAATCCACAATTATTGCGCTACAATGTCACTTGGAGAGCAATGAAAAAACATTTGTGATGAAATGAATGGCTCTTTGTCCATTCATTGGCAAAAAGGGTGCCTTTGACAACACCTCGCACGCATTGATTACTACGTCACCGGAAGACAGAAATATTCATCCCACTTTAACAGCACTCGGAAGGAAACATTCTTGGTGGCCGTAGAAAGGGGCTGCTATCAGAGAGTGGTACTACCGCTTCTGCAGTGGTCACTGGTTATTGGTGTTCTGAGAAAAATACTACATGAACATTTCTTCACGACTCACGGCTATGCTGATGATTTAGTCATCTCAACTTGAAACTTGGTTTCAATATTTGCTCACACCACTTCATATGGATTCTCTGTTCCTAGCTATTTTGGATTCTCAACCTATCACAATGCGAAAGAATGAGAATTAATATTGAAATCTATACATGTGTAGAAGGGCAGGATTCTTATCTACCAAGAAAAGTTGATGCTACAGATTATAGGTTGCTGCGTTAATTGAAAGCAGTTTTTTTTTAATAGAACACAATCTATCAGCACTGTAGATTAAGACCTTTACAGCTGGCTAGGGAAGTGAAATACCTTGAAGTGATACTGACTTGAAGCTCGAGTAGTCGAGAAGACGGTGATGGCTATATGGCAGGGCCGTGGGAGAGATGTGGGGCCGCAAACCTCACATCCATCACTGAATTCACACGGCGGTAATCAGACCCAGAATCCTATCTGGAGCTGTGCTCTGGTGGCCAAGAGTGGACCAGATAACCACAACCAAGCTGGGGAAAATACAAAGACTAGAATACGCCACTCAGGGAACTGGCGAGGAGTGTAATACACAGGAACACTGAGATCATAACGGTAGCGGAGAAACAAACCCCGCCAATTAGGTGAAAAAGGATGATCTGCCTAGAGATCCCAGACAGAAAGTGTGGGAATAGGAACGGGTGATATTTCACTTAGAAAGCCTGGTCTTTTTATGAGGCGGATCCAAACTGGAGGAGAGACAAGCCGGGCAGGATATTACTTGGAAGATGGAAAACGCGTCTATGTTTACGCGCTAGGTTCCATAACAACAGTTCTCCAAGCAGAGGTGTATGCTATCCTGGATACAACCACAATGGAAGAGGTGAGGTCAGGCTGACATAGACATGTTTGAGAGAGAGAGAGAGAGAGAGAGAATATGCTTTATTGTATACATGATGAGTCATGGTTACAAAGCTTTGAAAATAGTATAAAACGATAAATATGAAAAAAAATATCAAAATCGATACTATGTGAGTGTGTGCATCTGGTACATACATAAAGGAAACACAATAAATTTATAGGTACGAGTCAATTTTTAAAAGAAAGAAAAATATAAATATTTAAAAATGATTACCACTGAGAATTACGGAACACGATTAGGTACACCTATGATAGTGTGTCACTTATTCTTCAAGGTGGTAATACCGTCTAACAACCAAAATATTTTTTGAAGCTTTTCTGAATTGCTTGAGAGGTACTATGTCTTTGATTATATCAGATGAATGATTGTATATTTTGCATCCATTATAAATGAATGAATCTTTGAATGAAGCGGAAGACGGTCTGGGAAGTTTAATATTATTGTATTGTCTAGTGGAGTAATGAACTTGGGGTGAAGCAAATCTGCCGATATGTTTGTTTACTAATGTGACTGTTTCTAAAATATATAATGCCATTACTGTTAGAATACAGAGTTTTTCAAATAAAGGTTTGCAGGAGTCGCGATAATTAGCTTCAGACATATATCGGATAGCACGTTTCTGTAAAACCAGAACACTATTAAATAAATAGCTACTACAGCTTCCCCAGAATGCAATACCGTAGCGCAAACGGGATTCGGTTAGAGAATTGTAAATCAATTTTGCGGATTGCAAATCTAATTCCTTGGCAACCAGTTTAACAGCAAAACACCCGGATGATATGTTTTTCCTTAATGCTGAAATATGAAATATGTTCATCAAATTTTAGCTCACCATCAATGAATAGTCATTAGCATTTAGTATATCCTTTACTTTCAATGCTACCTAAACCGAGATCGATATCATCAAGCATACATTTGAAAGTAATTAGATTTGTTTTTTCAATATTGAAAGAACATATATTACACTCACACCATTTAGAAATTTTGGATATATCTTCAATGACTATTTTATTTAAATTCTGGAGAGACGGACTGTGCCAGATGATAGTACTATCATCCACGAATAATGTGAATCTACCTGAAATATGTATGCTTGTCAAATCATTTATATATAATGGGAAAAGAACTCTACCTAGAACAGACCCTTGTGGAACGCCATATCTGATTGTTTCTAATGAGGAAGGTTCTGTAGACTTGATAATTTGATTTCTATTCAATAAATAAGACTCAATCCACTGATATGAAAGTCCTCTAAAACCATAGTAGTTCATCTTCCGCGGCAGTATTCCATGATCGACAAAATCAAAAGCCTTGGAGAAATCACAGAACACTGACGCAACCGCTTCCCCCTTATTGATTTCGGTACAGTAGGTTGAAAATGGCATCCTTAGTATTTTTTATTCTGGTTTGGTTCTTCTGAAAATTTTCTTAGAAATCAAATTTTGAGACATTTCTCTGAGAAACCAATAAAAACCGTTGAAGTAACTGATGCAACAGACCTCGATTATATTTATAATAAAAATAACCTAACAACCCTCAGTAATACAATTTAATTATTCCATAATAATATTTGTAGTATTCGCAAATAGTTCGACGAGTTCCCAAACTATAATCCATAAAAATGAGTCGAAATGATGAAAACGATGCAATCATCAAATTAGCGGACACAAGTCGTATATTTATTGAAATGAGCTATCCTAATAAAAAATTCAATAATTGCACTGTACAAATATTCTTCTAGTAATTTTGAGGATAATATTCAGTGGAAACCTTGAAGCTTTTCAGATTCTTTCGAAATCCTCAATAACTTTGATAAAAATTTTATACCTATAAATGATATGAATGTGGAAATCGAGGCGCATGATGTGAAAGATACCGAAGAATATCTTAATAACATGTCAAAAAAGTGCTTTGTTTCGCTAATGAATGAATACAGGAGGGTAACTTCTACAGCAAGCTACTTGTTTGAACCAATAAAAATCAAAATGAAAATTATGATGACCTCAAAATAATTATAAAAAATATGATAGTGAACAACACTGAACAACACTGAAAATATTGATTTTTCGAAAATTATTTTGTACAAAAATATTTATCCAAGGATGGTAATAATGCATAAATAAAATAAATTCCTGGTTCAAAAAAAAGATAAAAGATTAATCCAATAGGAAATTAGACTAAAATTCATCCAAGAATCTATGGAATATTGTGAATGAGATCACCGAGAAAGAAATGTACTTGAAAATGGAAATGAATTATCCGAACCTACTGAATTCTGGGGCTTTCAATAAATACTTTACAAGCATTGGTGAAAAATTTGCGTTAAAACTAAAAATGGCTCTGAAGTATCCGATACCAACGAATTCTTAATGACTTCATATTTTTATGGCCAACAAACATTCAAGAGATGGAAGCAATCATTTAAGAAGTGAAAGATAAAGAGTAATTCGAAATTGCCAACATCCTATACCAATCTGGTAAAAAAATATTGTTCGGATAATTATAAGCCAATATCTCTGACATCTGGTGAGAAAGTTATAAAAGGAGCTTACTGGAAAAAAACAATTTTTTTTTATCTTGCTAATTTCCAGCCTAATTTATCAGCACAACATGCGATATAGTTGGCTAAACATATAAATAAATAATTGAAGAAAATAATAAGCCGTGGACCTCAACCGAATATGGAATTCCATTTTAAGATCAAAAGAAACAAATATCATGTCGACAATTAATATCAATGGTACTTCTCCGAATCCAGAAAAAATTTCTTGCACTGCAAACTACCTGAATCCATATAAATATGCCTTACGAAGTCGTAACACCAAGTCATCGGAGTCAAACTGAAGATGTATGAGCCTCTGAAGAAGCTAGCCACTCGCGCCAGCGAAACATCAGGAAGAAATTCCAAAAATAGACGACCTTCAAACCCGAACAAAAGTAGTGATACTGAAAACCACGGCAGCGCAAGTCTCAACCATTTTGTTTTCGAAAATGACTTGAAAAATGAATATAATTGTGAACAGCATCGGATCAATTAAACGCTTATGGTTCTGGGGGCCATGCTCTTTATTGTATATACATTAATTATGCGAGTAACTGTCAATGTCAGTAGGGATCGAAATTCAAAATCAACAGTGATGAAAGTGTTACTTGTGGTGTAAGTACGAACATTTCACCAAATTCAATTCAGTATATGCTTTTATTTATATCCCATTCATATTTTTCATCTTCGAGAATGTCTCTCAAAGCTGCTTCAATTCTGTCACTTCCAAACAAACGGCATTCAATCGCTAGCGCAAAAATCCAAGTTCAGAAACGAGATCTGAGAATTGTTAACGCAAGAAATAGGTATAGTGCAACGAATGAAGCCGCTGAAGAAACGTATTACCATAGAATTCTTTCGAAACTTGTTGAATGTCCGAACGGTCCTCGTTCGTTTTGGTCATTTACTAAGGCTGTCGCTAAAAATTTTACTTTTATTTCTTTCCCCCCTTTAAATAAAAAATATGGATCACAAGCCATCGCTGTCCAATAAAAAGTGAATATATTTGCAAATATATTTTCTAGAAATTCTACTCTGGACTCATCAAGAAAAAAAAACGAATATGACACCTGCAGACAGTCATATGCCTGAAATAATTTTTCATCAACAGAATATAAGAAATATTTCAATAGACCTGAAGAGAAAAAGGGCTTACGGATCTGATGAAATCCCGACAATTGTTTTTGAAGTGTGTGCCCCCCAATTTACACCAGTACTTTGCAAATTATTCAATCTTTCGTATAACTTGGGGTTATACCCTGGAGAACAGCAAAAATTCAGCCAGTTGCTAAATGGGGAGATAAAACTTTATCTTGTAATGATAGACCAATTGCATTGCCTTCTATCAAGGGCAATCGATATGAAGCTTATCAAATATCTAGAGAATTCGGGAATAATTAATGATCGACAATACGGATTGCGCCACCAAAGATCAACCAGTGACTTATTGGGGAATGTTTCTCATATTTGGTGGAATTTAATGCTGGACAAACCCAAAGAAAATCGATCTATCATTATCAGTACTCTTCATACTAGTTTCTCTTCCAGAGTCCCCATGTCAGCTCGAGAAACAAAAATTCAAAGAAACATTCACGTCAATAAAATTTGCGATGACATGGAAAAAATAATAGAATGGAGTCACTATTCCTACAAAGTCAAGTATCTCGATGTTAGGAATTACGATCAGTGATAATCTTTTATGGGAAAACCATGTGAGATCGATCGCTAAAGGTGCTTCCCAGAAGCTTGGATTGTTTCGTGCGAAGAAGTACTTAAGTTCTCGTCAGCTTCTAATGATCTAAGGCTCAGATACGACCTGTCTTGGAATATAGTTCTCATGTGTCTTCTCAGTTGTGCTTTGTTGGAGAGTTTTTTGTCTGATAGGTCTCTGTATGTGGTTGTTGATGGAGTATCGTCTGATATTCTCCCAATAAATTCAGGTGTTTCACAGGATTCATTTCTGGCGCCCACTTTGTTTCTGCTTCATATCAATGATTTCCTCAAGAAAGAATCTTGTTCAGTACATAGTTTTGCGAATGACAGTATTCTTCATACTACTTTCTCCTACAGAGTCCCCAAACATGCTCTAGAAATAAAAATTCAAAGAGACATTCACGTCAATGAAATTAACGATGACGATGGTCTCGGTAGTGTAGTGGTTAGCATATCTGCCTATCAAGCGGATGGCCGGGGTTCGAATCCTCGCCGGGCCACCGTGCTGGGTAATCGCACGTTAAAAGGTAAGGCCTCGTTGATCCATTGCTTGCACAAGTTTCGACTTCTGAGGGTTGACGTTCGTCAGCTGGTTAACGGAAACGAACAATTTTTTTTTTTAGAACTGAGTAAAATAAATAGAATATGGTAACATGAACTTGCTAGGAAAACCCAGGCAAGTCTTTTCTCGAAGAATGCCGATCTATCATTATTTAGTATTCATATGTCAATAGTAGCTATTCCTACAAAGTCAAGTATCTCGATGCTAGGAATTACGATCAGTAATGATCTCTCATAGTAAAATAATGTGATATCGATCGCTGAAGGTGCTTCCCAGAAACTTGGATTTCTATTTCGTGCGAAAAAATACAGTTCTCATGTATGGAGTTCGGCACCAAAACATTCATTGAGGCTTCTCGATTCTATTCAGAAAAAGGCAATCCGTCTTGTTGGTGATTCTTCGCTCACAGACTTGCTCACTTCATTGGAACATCGTAGAAAGTTCGGAGACTTGTCTCTCTTCTATAGATATTTTCACGGTCGGTGCTCTTCTGAATTGTTATCGATCGTTCCACCCTTGGCAATATCTACACGGATAACTCGACGAGTACAGAATTCCCACCCCTTTGTTGTGAATTTGGGGACCTGTCAAACTTCTCTTGCTCAAAGATCTTTTTTCAATAAAACAGCTGAGCTTTGGAACTTCTTGCCGAAAGAGATTTCTCCTGAGGCTTACGAACTTTAAAAATTCAAAGTGAATGTTAATTCGTATCTCCTGTCCCTCGATTCACGCGGTGTTCTTTGAACATTACAGGGCTTCCCTTTCGTGTGAATCTGCATATAAAAAAAAACTGTTATCAGGAGTAACTATTCCTACGAAGTGAAGTCATAATTTTTCATGGGAAAACCATGTGAGATAGATCGCTGAAGGTTCTTCCTAGAAGCTTGGATTTCTATTCCGTTCAAAGAAATATTTCACTTCTCGTCAGCTTCTGATGATCTACAAGGCTTAGATACGACCTATCTTGGAATATAGTTCTCATGTATGGAGCTCGGCACCAACAAATTCATTGAATCTTTTGATTCTATTCAGAGGACGGCAATCCGTCTTGGTGGCTCTTCGCTCACAGACTCGCTCTCTTCGTTGGAGCATCGTAGAAAGGTCGGAGACTTGTCTCTCTTCTATAGATATTTTCACGGTCGGTGCTATTTAAAATTGTCATCAATCGTTCAACCCTCAGCAGTATCTACACGGATGACCCGAAGAGTACAGAATTCCCGCCCCTTTGCTGTGAGCATGGATACCTGTCGAACTTCTTTTTCTCCTTGCCGAGAGAGGTTTTTCCTGAGGCTTACAAATTTCATAAATTCAAAGTGAATGTTAATTCGTATGTTCTGTCCCTTGATTCACGCGATGTTCTTTTAACATTACAGGGCTTCCATTTCGTGTGAATCTGCATATGAAAATTAATAAACGATCTAATCTCAAATATCATTGGTTCTACAATTTTATGTGCTGACGATACCGTCATATTCTATGCAGGAGATTCGAGGAAAGAGATGAGAGAATCTGCCACAACGGAATTGTAAAAAAGTTTTATCTGACTATTATTCATTCAGAAACAAAAGTAGGTACCCTTGTTAGTGTTAAATGTAAAATGTTAGTGCGACTGTCTGCTGATCGACAATTCTCCAATTTCTCTCACGCACTCTGCAAAATATTTGAGTATTGTTGATTCCTTTCTGAAATGTTGTGAACAAAGTCCGTCAATACACTTATAAATTCAAGTAGCTAATTTCCTGAACTTGTAAAATCCTGAAGGCCTTATGCTATTCTTGAGTAGAATCAATTTTACAGTTTTACAGGTCAGGGCGGAAAGAGGAAAACGAAATTAGGACCTCTAGAAATAATCTAAACGTGCCTCGAAATAAATCATAATAAACCCTCCCAGTACTCTTCGGAACTCTTATTTATGGCAAAGTGATTTCAATACTTACCTATGACAATGAACCACAGCAAATGAAATATTACGAAGAACCCAAAAATCTACAGGCCAAGGGTCTCATTATTGATATAATTCGAATGAACATCTTTATCATCAAGACACATAATTCAAATAAAAATGCTATTGCGAATTACTTTCACGAGATGTTTAAAAAAATTTTCAACAATAAAAGCTTTATATACCATTATTTCCTTTAGTGGAATTTGGAAATAGTTCCATAAATTCGGTCTCCCTTCTTTCTGGCATATAATAAGGCGGCCTTGAAAGTAACACTGTTATGTTATGTTCCGTTCCCCAATCAATAGATTTCTGCTCATTCAGCTTTCCCCTATATTTCAACCACCTATCTTGGTAAACACAATGACCCGCTATTAGGATCGTTTTATTATTTCACCAACATCCCCGATAATATGCGGTTCTCGGGTATCCTTATAAACTTCGAGGATTTTACCAAGAGATGAATTAATCTAAAATTATTATTTCGATAACTGAATATCTCTAGATTATTTTGTAGACGCATATGGTTACTTAATGTTTACAGATAATGCTTTCGATTTTTTTTTATTTTTGAAGGATCCATCAACCAAATTTCAATAGTCATCATCGTTATTCGAGAGAATTGAAAACATTTTTCAACCACTGATACGAATGAATTATAGACGGATTTTTTATTCTAAGTCTTGTGAACAATAGACGATAGAAGTCAATTATATCGAGAAATGTAGGTACTGTGGCTGGAAAAGTGTAGTGAGTGAATTACATTATTTTACCATTCTCGTGTATTTTATGTTCTTTCAGATAGTTCAGTATATTTTTCACGAGATCTATGAAGGAATTTTCAAGAGTTTTAATTTCCCAAAAACCGCTGATCAGATTGATATTCAATCTAGGATACCAAGAGAGTTGTAAGCCAATTTCCATTAGGGAACTCTTGTTAACCGGTCCTGCAAAATATATTACAAAATGTATTATTTTTGTGCATGAGAATATTGATTCTTTCATTACCAATTCAAGCATACACGGTAGAGATACTCGACATGCCTGAAAATATTATACTTCCGGCTTTCAGGCAGTTTGTTCCGCTGCGCTGTTCCCAGCGAGGCCGCCATAGTACCGGTTTTGCAAACTGTTAAATTGAAATGTATTTTTTCCCCTCGAAATACGTGACAAGGCATGATACGGGAAGGCAGATTTCATAATATTTTCCACCGTTCTTATCAAGAAAACCCTAAGCACTCTCAGCAGGTAGTACTATTCGAAAAGAAGAATTTTGATTTCGCAATGTGGTACAATTGCAAAACAATTCTGACAATTTAAGTACATACACTCGTATTCTGGACTCAGTACTCAGTCAGTATTACGACTATTACGACCACTAGTTTTGTTTCAGGTCAAGTTGGACGAAACAAGGAACGTGTAACGCAACGCAAGTGTATCTTTAATACCGGTTTGCATCAAAAGTATCCTTTTATAGAAAAGATTATACTGATATCGAAAAACATTTGAAAAAACAGGCTTGCCGATCAAGATGCTGCTCCAAGCTCATCAATGCTTAGTCTTCTCCCAAATGAACAAAATGTGGACAAGTCATAGAACACTGTTGAATGTCGCAGTAATGAAAGCTATCTTGATTACGAAGATAAATATAAATAAATCATGTACTGGGTTCTATACTTATCTCAAAACAAGACCCAATAATTTGAAACGAATTTTTTCAGCCGACAAATACAAAAATACGACCTTGAAGTCACGCTACTACTGATACTGGGTCTTAGTAAGTAGTGCCTACCTATCTATTTTGTTTTTGGTGCTCTGATTATTTTGTGTTACTATTTTCTTTATTGAAGAACTTGTGAAACACTAAAAAGGGATATATTAAAAAACTCTTAAAACACTAAAACTTTTTTTTATCATATAATTCCGCAGATGTCCCGCTTTGGCAAAAAAATGGTCACCTTAGACATGCCACTCTACTAGGAGTTCCTTTACATAAGAGTACCCATTACGAGAATTCTCCGCTTCACCTCTCTTTAAATAAAAAATCAAACTCTGAAATGATTTTCTGCAGAAAATTACGATTGTTGCTGGAAAGGTGCTGGTTACTACAGCTGTAAAGGATACGTTCACAAACGAATAAGTACAGCTTATCCAATCCATCTTGGCACAAACTTAGGTACTTTTCCAGTTGCGCAATGTTAGTGTAGATCATGACAAAAGAAAAAAAGAGATTTCACCACAATGAACACATCTAATAGGCGTTTTTTTATCTTAGTATACTTCACACAGATTACTGGGCTTATACGTTATTATTAGTTCTGTGCCAAGATGGATAGGATAAACTGTACTTATCAGTTTCAACTATTTGTTCAGTTTTCTGACATTTCATTTGCATGAGATATGATGTTTCGATTTTTTTGGAATTGTGATATATATTTTATTTTGGTATTGTGTTTCTATGTGTGCGTATTTATGTATATGTGTACGTACAAGTTGTTTATATGTATATTTTGCGTCCGACCTACCACATGTATTTAATGTACCAAAGTGTTCAATGAAGATTGAATCGATATTTATATCTGAAAACCTATTCATGTATTATCAAATTGTTTTTTCAGTTCGCTATATACTATACAGGGTCTTTCACGACGAGCGTTCGTTAGGGATATATGGAGAACGATTCAATATAAAAACTTGAAATTTCGTGGTAGTGGGTTTTACAAAATGGCCTTCTCAACTCAAATATTTTCAACTTCCGGTCTCTTTCCGTTATACCGGAAGATGGGGTCAACTTCCTTATTTCAAATGGAACACCCTGTATTTTATTACATTTTTCAATTTTTCATCACATTTTAGGCCCACTTTCTATAACAATGCCTGTACCCAAGTTTGTTAGTTTTCGAGATATTGATTTTTTTCTGAAAACTTGGACAGTTACAGCACCACTCCGAAAATATCATAACTCATAGACAGTAACAGTTGAAAATGTGAAATTTCACAGAATCACACCTTAAGCATCAAGTCATGAACAGGTTCTTCGAATTTTCGATAGAAGATATCAAATTCATGAAGAATGTCCTATACCTAAAATACACCCCTGACAAGATATATTCGATTTTGGAAAATATTTGAAATGTAAATCATTCGAAGCAATACCAAACCTAGAAAGCTTTGAAAACAAATGAAGTACAACAAATATGTCGAAATTTGATGCCATATAATTGACGTGTATTTCGTAGTTTCCTATTCGTGTCCAAAATGTCTCGTTTGGGGTATTCTAATGAAGATTTCCTGAATTTAATAATCATTTATGGTGAATGCAATAAGATAATGGACAGAACTTGTCGTGTTTTTGCAGAAAGATTTCCAAATCTACACAGACCCAATAAAAATATTTTGAGAAGACTTCTTAGAAACTGCCGTGATTTCGGATCTTTTTCGTCTGTCATCAACAAAAAAAAAACACTCGTAAACAATGAGGACATCGAGATTGTAGTTTCGGCCTACTTCACAGCCTATCCAGAAAATTCGTTGAGAAACGCAGAAAAGTCACTTAGAATTTCATGTTCGTCAATAAACCGGATTTTAATCGAACATAAGTGGCGTCCCTTCAAATATCACCAGGTTCAAAATCTGAAACCTCACGACTTACCTGCACGAGTGGAATTCTGCGAATGGTTTCTTATCAAGATACAGGAGGACCCTGAGTTCACGAAGAACATGATATGGACAGATGAAGCCAAATTTGCCAAGAATGGTATGTACAACCGCCACAAGAACCGGCATCAGAAAATCCAAAGCTCGTTCGTCAGCGCAACTTCCAGGATTCATGGAGTTTCAATGTTTTTTGCGCTATAAAGGAAGACCGAATTTCATGTTTATATCTTTATGATGAGAATTTGAATAGCGATAGATATCCGCATATAATTAGGAATGTGGTTGGTGAATCCATTAGGCATGTTTCTGAACAATACCGTTTCAAGTTATGGTATCAGATGGATGGAGCCCCTGCACATAGTACCTCTACCGTTGCTGGGTTGTTGAATGGGATGTTCGAAGATCAGTGGCTTTGTTACAACGGGCCATTTAAATTTCCTCCTCGCTCTCCAGACCTGACGCCACTGGACTTCTTCATCTGGGGATATATTGAAGAAAATGTTAATGCGGATCCTGTGAGTGATAAAGGAAACATGAAACGAAGGGTTCTGAGAGCTTTCAATAATTTGAGTCCTGACTCCATATAGAAAGCTACAAATAGTGGTATGCAGAAGAGAATATATTCTTGTTTAGAACAAAACAGCAATGTCTTTTAACATATGTTGAAATGCACCACAATATTATTTGAATTTAAAGAAATTAAGTCAAATTCTAAAATTGAAGTAAAATCTAACCTTAAAAAATATAAACAAAATGAAATTACTGTATTCGATATCAATAAACAAAGATATGATTCATCTCTCTGATAGTATTGTATTTCAATCCATCCATTTTCATGTTGAGTTACCTTTTACCAACGACAGAGTTAATATTAGTTCATTTGTTTTCAAAGCTTTCTTGATTTCTATTTCAATTTCCCAAAATCGGATATATCAGAAAAAATCGGATAGCCAGGGGTGTATTTTAGGTATAGGACATTCTTCATGAATTTGATATCTTTTTATTCGTAGTATCCAAAAATAATAGAATAGTGTATGGTTTCCATTTGAAAAAATCGTGTTTCATCAGTTTTCTCGATGTTATGTTCAAGGTGGAAATTTCGACCACCCTGTAAATTATTTTCGAAAATTCGAAGAACCTGTTCATGACTTGATGCTTAAGGTGTGATTCTGTGAAATTTCACATTTTCAACTGTTACTGTCTATGAGTTATGATATTTTCGGAGTGGTGCTGTAACTGTCAAATTCTTCAGAAAAAAATCAATATCTCGAAAACTAACAAATTTGGGTATAGTCATTGTTATAGAAAGTGGGCCTGAAATATGATGAAAAATTGAAAAATGTGATGAAATACAGGGTGTTCCATTTGAAATAAGGAAGTTGACCTCAACTTCCGGTATAACGGAAAGAGACCGGAAGTTAAAAATATTTTAGTTAAGAAGGAAATTTTGTAAAACCCACTACCACAAAATTTCAAGTTTTTATTTTGAATCGTTCTCCATATATTCCTAACGAACGCTTGTCGTGAAAGAAAGACCCTGTATATTCACTTCCTTCCAAGTAAAATTCCACATGTATTGTTAATGCCCCGCATGCTATGGACCAAACATGTTTTTGAGTCAAGAAGACAAGGGAAATGCCTAATGAGAAAAACGCTGGCTGATTATGCATTCGTTGATTCCAGTGGAAACATATTGACCACACCTGCAAACTCTCCAGCTCTGCGTTACAATCAATATTCCATAGGATTTGGATTTTACACAATAAGAAACAAATAGAGCGGACAGAACTCAATAAAACAAATCCCATCTTCCAATCGGCTTTGTGGAGAAAGTCAGACAGAAATATGAGGGGGTAGATGTTCGTGGACGTCGCATTCAGAATTCTACAATAAATGTCCAAAAACGCAAATGTCCGAGTAACATTTGCCAATAACGGCGTCTTAGGCGAGCCTTTTTATTATTATGCGGAAGCACTAAAAAACCAGATGACGGTCCTCCGGTCACTTTTATGGCCCCAACACGCATCTAATTACGAAACACTGAAGGTCTACGAGCTGATTATTGCCTTCGCTATGATGTAAACGGGGCCATTTTTTATGTTCAGCAGGGGATGGACATGCAGAATGGTGCGAGTTGGGGAAGTTGAGATGGAGTAGGAAAAACACTTTTTGTATGCAAAATATATTTCTACTTCCGAGCCGACAATTCTCAGCAGTTAGCAAGGACAAATAGTCTTTACGTCACTGAAATTTTTTATGTGAACTTGAGACCGGGACCTCCACCAAAATTTGAATGATTGAGTTATGATTTCTTTATTAGTTCATCTGAGAGAAAATTCAAAATGACAACGAAACTCTTTTGTCGCATCTTAAGTTACCTTATAATAATAATTTGAATAATTCAAAAATTTTAGGTATGTGACGTCACGGGTCACATAATTGTTTTATAACATTTACGGATTTCATCTGTGTGAGCTTGGATATTGTGGAAATTATCTAAGAATTGCAATAACCCAACATTCATTGCCAACTATTCCAATAGACTCTCCAGACGTGATAAATAAATAAACTGGCGGAAATTACGGAAAAGTCAATACCCGACAGGAAATTCCCTTCATATCTTCAGTCCGGTAATATAATTTTCAGTCGGCGAGCCAGTCGTATCCTTTCAGCATACCAACAAGGAATCCGTGCAAGGACAAAGACGGGATAGCGGCACTTAACCACGCTTAAACCGTTCTCCATACTTCAGAACCATCAGATCCTCCCCGAAAATAATAGCTCAGGAGGTGATCTCGAACTAGTCAAATTGAATAACATTTTGAACTGTTGAACTTTTCTCTCTTTGGTTTTGAAACAAAATTGGATGATAATATAAATGATTAGCTGGAAGTTCGGGTATTTGTCTGCGGTTATTTGTAGAGCGTGTATTACTTCGTATAGCATTAATTCTGAGCTGGAGTTTGATATAGTTAAATGAAGTGCTTTCTGCTGAAGATTTTTCAAAAATTATCAATTCGTTCCTCTCTCAACATCGATTTAGAATTCTACAACCTGCAATATAATTGCCTCATTTGAACGGTTTCTGCCAAAGGTGAAAATATATGAAAATCACAAAATTCACCATTCTGCCAGGATCGCCTAGATTTTTTCCTACCTTGGTTCATAGGTAACGATAATTCTGTGTCCTTGGTTGACTAAAGAAGAGAGTAAATCGTGATTGGTTAATTTTTTAATGCAGTGTAGTCATCTTAAAACGACCACGTCGTTAATGTGGATGTGAGATAATCTGACAAGTTAACAGGCTCAGACAGATGTGTGGGAAGAATGTATTGTTCAGACAGAGCGCAATGACTGAACCGATGGTTATTTCAAGGGTTTTGGATATCCCTCCGGAATTTTAAAATGAATTATTTCAAACTATCCGGGTGTTCTTTTGTTGAAATGAACTACAAAGTATTCGATTTATACGATTTCGTTGACAGCTCTAGCAAAAGAATCGGTGTACTGTATATATGTATTCACCATACTGTACAGAGTACAGACATTGACAATTCAGTGTTGACACTTGATGGTAATTATATTATGAAATATAATAATCAAAAAAAAAAAAAATTCGAATTTTTTTTTTCCATTAACCAGCTGACGAACGTCAACCCTCAGAAGTCGTAACCTGTGCGAGCAATAGATTAACGAGGCCTTACTTTTCAACGTGTGAATCCCACGGTGATCTGGCGGAGAATCGAACCCTGGTCTTCCGCTTGATAGGCGGACATGTTGACGTCTACACTACCGAGACCACTAATACACCTCGTCAAACCAGTTCTTATGTACAAGTATTGAATTCATCTCAACGGATATCACATTTATCTTGTATGTAAAGCCACATTTCCTGATCCCGTGTTTGCTTGTTTCGGAATATGCCTCTTCACAGTTATCCTGGAATGAAAGGCTTTTCCTACTGAGAAAACAATATACTAGAACTATTGGAGTCGGCTGTTTTATTTGTGGAAAAAAATTACTGATGGATTCACATCCAGTATAGATCAACAAGAAAACGTTTGTCATCCTTTCCGAAAAATCTCATAGATATGGATTCATACTTCCAGGATTTCTCTTTGGTGTTATGAATACTATTGGCACTAAAAATGCGCAGATAAGCAACTTTATATTATATTGTTACGAATCTCCTAGCGCCAGCCCTGACGATCGTGAAAGCAGATGAGGGGTCGAAGCGCGAACGTCATTTTCTCCAGGAACTGTTGATCCGCATGGAGAATTCGATACACATCATCGAGGCTTCTCGAATATTCTCCATAGGCGTACGCAGGTATATGAGCAGACTTCATCGGGGCAGAGTTAGTTATTTGGGCAGTTATTCAGCAGAGTTATTCAGAGCTAAGTGGAGAGAGCTTTGTGCAGAAGTCGAAGTGTAGAATTTCTACGACAGAGAGTTTATCAGAGTGTTTAGTACAGAGCGTTGGATCTTAGCGGAGCAGTTTGAGTGATTGTATTGTATTGTGTTGTGACAGAGAGTAGTTCAGTGTTGTTTGGAGTTTTAATCAACGAACCATAGGAGATATCGTAACAATATACTGACACACACACCAAGCTAGTACGACAATGATTGATGAATATGTCTTTGATTCACCAGTATCCTATTATGACATCCTCTATATATACGACTAACTCGTCATGGGAGACGCTTATAGCATATAACACTCGGACATCCTTCCAAAGGTCGTCCTCACAACCTTTATGAGACTGCACTGGAAAATACATATATTCAGTATTATATTATTATTATTACTTGATCAAGTCCTTGCAGATATCATCATTTAGGCATTGATAGATGAATCAACCAGTACTCGTGCATCTTTGGCTTTGATACCTAAAACTTGTCCTTTGTCCTCGCAGGCCTTGATACCTAAAAGAATCAACCAGTACTTATTCCCCTCAGGATTTGCTACCTCTAACTTCTCAACTCATTATCATCCGTCCTGAGCGTTGATATTCAGAACTACTCGTCTTGTTGCTAGCATCATTTGTGCAATGATACCTAGGCGATGTCATCTCATTAATCATGTCATCTTAGGCCTTGATACCTAAGCCATTTGATACCGTTATCATCAGTCAAAAGTCTTGATACCACTTGACAACTATGAGAAGTGAAGGTTCGAATAAGCAGGTAATAACTGCCATTGAAGTAACTTCAGCTAACAATTCATGACTAATGGACTTTAAATTTCATTTTCATCCGTTCTCAGCTTGCGTACTCTGAACTACTCGTCTATTTGGATGCATCATTTAGGAAATGAAACCTATGATATGTTATACATGTCCCTCTTGGGCCTCGATACCAAAGACTTCTAATTTTTCTTTTATTGGAGCTGCTGGATGAACTTTTTGAGCTGTTTTCAGGGGGATTCAAGAACGGGAATGATTCTAGATTTTCATTGATGTCCCATCTCTCTGAGTAAATGCTACTTCTGATGTTGGGGACACGAATGCACAGATAAGCAATTTTATATTATATTAACCACCACTGATCAGTCCTGGATTTGTCAATAAGCCGCGGCCTAGGGGCGGCAGCGTCCTAAAGGGGCACAGATTTTAGGGAAAGCTTACTTAATTTCAGAGAATAAAAAAGTTGAAAGTTAAACAAGTTCACTGGTTGTCTCATGCTTTTTGTATACTAATACGTTATATTCAAATTAGCAAAGGTCCTCATTGTCTCAGGAAAAAACGAATTGTTTGAATCTTTTGTTCTTTTTCACATAGAAGTAAATATAATGAACACCATAACCATGATGATATATATGATTTTGCTATCAAAAAGTCCTGTGAAAAATTGTAACTCTTGCTCCTTTAATGCCTTTTCTTAATGTAACTCCAGTTCCATTCTCACTACATATGGAATGTTATTATTTCAGAAAGGTACATGGGGAGGCGGAATTGAAGTGGCCTACGCTGGTAAAAAGTTTAAATCCGGCTCTGCTGCTGTGCGATAATAAAAATGTTTCCATCTATGAATATTTTTCTATTTACCATTATCACCTAATATCCTCAGACAATTATAAATCCCTCTTTATCTATGACTCTTTCGTCATGGGTGAAACACACATACATTCAATATTTCTTGAAAATCTACTCGAATATAATACCCCTCGCTTACTACTGGTAAGATATAAGCTTCGAGGAGGACGGCACTGCTGCTTTATATTCTTATAAGACTTTCCAAAAACTCAATTCAATTTTGCAAATATATAAATTTATTTTCAGATATCACAAATCAAAGAAGTTTTGAAAAATGATGCATTTCCTTCGTAATGAGTTGTGAAATATGGAATGTAAGATTTCTTGAGTTTCTTGAGTACAGTGGGTACTGAAAATGGGTAATGCTTATGAGATTCAACTGGCAATAGGTGTCTTTTCCTCAGTTGTTCAGCGTTATGAGTGCTCAGTTCAGAAATTAATGGCATGTTTGCCATAGGAACATCTCGATTGATGAAGTTTGCGGGATTGAAAGAATTTTTGAAAAACTAGCAATGATACCAGCAGGATAACTTCATAAGAAATTCTGGGAGTCCTTGAAAATACTTTAAAGTGAGGCCTTGGTGAAATAAGTTGTAGAGATTCTGATCGGAACAAATATATTAGAATCAGAATTTTGATAAAAGAAATCAATATATTCACAAATCCAATCCAGTTACCTTCACAGACCCGCCAGAGGTCCCACCAGTGGCACACGACAGGACTTGCGATGAGAGTTAGTATCAAATTTCTTCTGAAGGGATATCACTTTGGTGTAAGGGAAATTAATATCTACAAATAGTTTTCTCTTCCTCACAAGAAGTTTCAATTTTACCAATTATCAAGTTTTTCATACTCATGTTATGAGTGGGATGTTGAGTATTTGGCGAATGGTTTTTCCAAAAAATCACTGGCATTTGGCTAATGAGTTTTCTCTTAAATTCGAAAACTCTCCAGAGGAATGATGGAGGAAAACTTCATAATTTTCGGTGGTGGTTTGGAATTTACTAGACCAGCCAACACGTCTGTACATGTTTCGAACCTACATAGGTTCATCATCTGCTGAATTCACATCAACATTTTGGAGAGGAAAAATTTCAAATGGAGAAAGAAATTTGTTACGTGTCACCAAAGGTTAAATTATCTCGAGGACATATTGGAATTACAATGAAAATCGGTATGACATTCAAGTATGGAAGTTTATAACATCCCTACTGCAATATGATGAAATGAAATATGGGAGGCTTGAAGCCTCCATACTCACTGCTCAGTAATAATATCAAAATTCTCCACATGAAATCAGTAAAGCTTTCGAATTGAATTAGATGAGGAATTCTTGTAACCATTTAACCTTTGGTAACATGTGACAATTTTTTTTCACCATTTAAAAATTTTCCTCTCGATAATGTTAATGTGAATTCAGCTGATGACGACCCTATGTAGGTTCGAAACATGTAATGATCGGTGGTTTTACCGTTCTGACATCTGATGGGATATTAAATCGTTGGGACGACCCTGAGTTTTTCTTCATCGTAAATTCAGTTTGAAACATAATGGATTTTTACCACAGATTACTGAAACATTACTTTTGTTCCATCTCTACGATGTATACTGTTACGATTGTTTTCTTGGGGTTCGTTGATTGAAACTCCAAACAACAGTTCACTACTTTTATTACAACTCTTTATCACAATATAATAAAACACAATCACTTGAATCGCTCCGCTAACTTCAGAACGCTCTGTACTAAACGCTCTGATAAACTCTCTCTAATAGAAACTCTGCCGTAGCGGTGAGCGGCTCCCGTTTATATAGCTGCTCACATTCATGGAGAATCCTCCAGACAAATCCCGATATCGAATATTCTCGATAAGTCGCGATCACGCAGGTAACGATCGTTCTTCGAACCGTCAGACTAATTTGCGTTTATGGGGCGACAGGACCGGCGCTGGGAACATCTGTAACAATACATTGGAATGTAACTGATGCGTTTTTATGGGTATATAACAATCTCTGTGCCGTTCACTGGACAACACTATCGTTATGTGAAGACGAACTGACGAAAATATCAGCGTAACTAATGTAATCAGATGTAAATGATTTGATATATATTATCATCACAATATTGCTTGCAATTTCCGTATTGTTTGTAATCTTCTATCAAGTTATAATTTACGATCAGCTTCTCCAGTTTGATTAACAATATTTTTAGGTCTTGTTACAGAAGGATCAAAACAAGATACATCAGTAGAATTTATTATCTGATCAAGAAGTAGAGAATTATATTGGGTTAGTGCAAGCGCTGCGAAACTTTCCGTATGCAAAAACCGATGACCACATTCTGATTGATGATTTGAGTTAAGAAAGACATAATAAATGATATTGTGGAGGTTGCCGGACGGAATTGTGGTCCAGTTGTTTTTTCGGCCCTATTATAGTTTCCGATTCCATCGCTGTAGCTGCGAAAAAAAATTGTTATTGACTATTAACACCTGGTTTAGGTAAGGTATGGAAAAAACGGCATGATCTAGTTCAATAAAAATTCATTAAAAAAAGTGGTTTGCCTATTAACAAGTAGTGAAAAATTCATTCAGGAAAGTTTTGACAATTATTGCCGATGCATTTGCAAAGGAAAATACAATTGATTTCGCTTTTACTACAAGTGCAAAACATTGATAGATAGATAGATATTTATTTCCAACAGATACAACACCCAATTACCGGAAATGTTAAATTTAATGTAATATATTTCAATCATAGAATTGAATGAGGTGAAAAAAAAAAGATTATACATTAAAGAGTTGTGATTCAGTCATCTATGCAAATAATAAACGTTAATTTTAATTGATATTAGCTTATATATGAAGATTCACAATACATCTATATATATGCTCCCTTGAAGAGAAAAATTGTCAGGCATTCAGCATTATATTTGCAGATCAAAGAATTTGGCATAGGTTGTTTTGCCATTCGCACCGAGTACAACTTTCCATCTCGTCTTTCATAACCGAATTGCAGTAAGTTCGGAGGCCCATGTATTGCAGCCCTTAAGCAATGTAAATACGAAACATCAAAAGTTCTAATTATTTCGGATACATTTGAATTGAATCCCAGCTTAAAAGAGTTTTTTGTCCGATCCTTCAAACCAAATCCCTTAACAACTACTATTCGATAGCTTATGCCAAAAGTGGATGTTGAGTACGAAAACATCGGAACCTGCACAATTTATTAAAACTTGTTCAATTCCTCCACGAACAGCAACAAAAATATGTCTGAAAATCCTTCAATCTGCTTCTAGGTGATTGGACTTCAAATCTAGCAATTCAGAAGACCTATTACCTTGGAGCTTGAAGATTTTTTGGAGTCTTCATATCCACCGGTAATGAAAAGTTCTGTTTCAGCATTGATTTTTGAAAAGTTGGAGAATACTTGCATAGGAATTGAACGAACTGCAGTTTATTTTTCAAACAAGAAAAAAACTTTTTGAAGCCAGCTGGGATTTTGGTTGAAGGACTTGATATCAATATTTGTAGTCCGTTTCAGTTAGTTTCGGTTTAGCAGTGTATGAGGTGTTCTTTTTTTTTTATTTATCCAACGTCGGCCTGTTTCCCCTACCAAGGCCAATCATCGACTCCGGTGACCACATTTCCCCCAACCGGAAATTTTGCCGAACACTCTGGTATTCCAACCAGAGATAGGGATCCTCTACGAGTCCAACAACCATGGACTCAGGACCGCCGGCTTTACGTGTCCTCCGAAGGACAGCATATCCTCAATATATCTTGTCACTTGTGTTCATTGATATATTGCCTGTGAGCTATGATATAATACTTTGCTGCAGTTTGATGAGCTTTCGACGCGGTCTTTCCCCGCTGCTTAGCTTCAGATATCGAATGACTAGTCAACATGGAGAGCTAGGCCATGCCCGTGAGGTATTCTTTTCATCATTCTTTTGTTGATTAACTATCATGATTGTAACGGTCATAGAATCTTCGCCACTTAATGTCCCCTTGAAAGTCATTGTCACAGTGTCTGAGATTTTCAACAGTGTAGGATAAGTTTCGATTTAGTTAGGTAGGTGGTGAATGAATTCGGCTAGAGCTGTATGTTGCAGTGTCTTTCTGTTCGTTACACTGATATATATCACTAAACACCGCTAATGCTTCATGGAGTGTATTGCCTGACAATTTTAGATTTTGACGGCTAAATGAGGCTTGTATGAAAGTCTTCCATTTCGGCGTGAATGTGCATTTCTTCGCGGCATCTTCTATAAGAATATCATCACACAACTTATCCTTTGGTATAAGTTCAGTAGTGGATGGTTCCTTCCGTAATTCCTTAGCACACATGACGATTTTGCTACAGTCTAGCCGACGTACACGTTCAGCTATTTCGTTTATCAACTTCCTGTCATGAAAACCAAAGAAGATTGCTTCCTCTCAGTAAGATATGAGAATAAAACCTTGTCACCAAATTTATCGATCAGCATCACTTTGAGATCACGATAAGAACTACATCCTCTACTTCAGCGAGTACAGTCATGCGTTGAGCCAAGTAAGTATGTCAATTCAAAAGCGGTCGTCGAAACACCGTCTTTAATATCCGCCATTCATTTGTCAAAAGCATCCGTAACTGTTTTTGTGATATTCGTTGTTGGTCGACCTCTTTCGTTACTAGAAGATATTGGTAATGAAACGTAATTTCTTTAATACGACGTATGATATTGGAAGTTTCTGCAAACAAATCTTCCGGTGTTTCGTATAACAAATTTTTGTTAAAATTTCATAGTATTATCGACGCATTGAAAAACAGCAAAGATGCTAAAATTTCAGTTAAAAGATGACTTTTTTTCATTTTGGTTTTCGTCGTATACCACAAATGGAATAGCATGAGTCACTCGACTAATCGTTTTTGTTTCTTTTTGATTTTCAGTTGACGATCCAGCTACGCCCTGTGTTGTTGATGAAGCTCTTTCTTCCAGCGCTCTATGTAGTGACGACGACGAATTTCTTCTTCGCTGATATAGCTGGCCATGCAACTTTTATACCACGAGAAGTGTTCTTCATCAGCATTTGGATCAAAAACTTCTCAAATTTGTCTGAAATTTCGTCTTTGCGTCGACTTGCTGCATTTGAATAGTTTCTTTCGGTTCATTCACCAGTTCAGTATGATTTTTCGTTCGCCTTCTTTTTAATCTAATAATTGTAGCGATATTTCTTCACTTTGAAGAAAGTTATCACAAAATTCGAAGCACTGCTATTTTATAATTATGGAAAAATGTATCTGCTATAATAATGGATGGCCCGCTCCAAAACTCGAGAGAAGGTATCTGACGCTGGGAAGGAGATTTATAATAAAACTGACAACGGGCTTTTCTGGCAACTTTCAGTTCCAGGATTGAAAGGATCTTGCAAAAAAATATCCAGTCGAGAAATAGCGGTCAATGGTTTTTGCATTCTATACAACATTTTTTTTACGATGGAATCGAAAACTCCTATTATAGGGCCGAAAAAAAACTGGATCATAATTCCGTCCGGCAACCTCCAGATTATCATTCATCAAGTCTTCCTCAACTCAAATCATCAATCAGAATGAGGTCATCGGTTTTTTCAAACGGAATGTTTCACAGCGCACGCTCTAGGTGATGTTTGCTTTAAATTTGGATTCCATAAAGTCGAAAGCTGCCATCACATAGGAGGTTACACATATTTCAACTTCTTGAAGATTATTTGGGATCACTACTCCAAAACGTATACTGACATGAACATTATTTTAGTCCTTTTTCATTTGTATATGAATCAACAGAAGATATATACCACGCACAAGTGCCTTGAGTTTCAGATTATGCCTAATAGTTCGGTTCTCAAGATCCATTTTAGTGAACTTCTGTCCAAGGGCAACGAAAATTATGATCCAGGGCTCATTCAAACCGGAATGACCTCTAGAAAAATTGCAAAAGTTATAAATCATTTAAAAAATGAGGGGTGTTTTTTTGCAAATATATCAGAAATTATTCAAGATATCCAAAATTTGAAAAAAGTTCCTTAAAAGGGAGGATATTTCCTAAAGAAAAGTGTCCTCCGGAAACACTATCACCAATATTTATAAATTTAATTTAGAGACGAAAATAGCGCTCAAAGCGGGTAATGCGCGTCCCACATGTCCTGACCGATATGGACCTTTGGAAAAAAAAAAAAATTTTAACCAATTAAATATCATAATTGAAAAAAAAAAATATCACACACCTCCTAGACACTTATACTAACTAGATAAAGAACTAGAAAGACTTGAAGTGTCTTTGTCCTATCTCGATTAGTTCATGAGTTATTTCATTAACAATGATTGAGAACTATGAAGAATCGTCATACGTAAAAATAAAATGATATTGGAAAATCTATGATAGATAGAAGAAAAATTTTAAACAAATAGTGACACATGGTTGTTTTTGTTTTTTTTTTGCAGTATTTAAAATATATATATATATATATATATATATATAATCAATTTGTTTAGAACTAATTGTTCATTGAATAAATATAACATGAATTGAAAAAAATTTTTTTTTCAGAATATCAAAGAGCGAAAGAAATTGTGATATTGAAAAAAAATTCGATTCTTAATATTCATATTTACTAGCAAAATTAAATTGGTAATAAACAAATGCGTTTCTGAAAAATAAAAAATTTAAAGAATCGATTTCGTTCTTAAGATCCATGATATTTATCACTGATATGAATCCATTTATCTTATAAACAATACATTTATTTTTGACAATTTTTTAACCAACTAGAGCTGAAAATTATAAAAAATATTTTTTAATGTAAAATGAAATAATAAGAATACCAATAAACTTGAATAAAAAAAAATTTTTTTCATTGCTTTAGTTGAGTTGAGTTGAGATGGAAAATCAAAATTTTTCAATTTTTCTAACAGGGATTGCTCCTAAAGCCTCTCGAGAAAAGATCCAAGAAGTGAAAAAAAAATTTAGGTTTTTAGTTTAACAAGTATCAGGGTTGTTATCTAAATTTGAAACTTGGAAAAATTTGTTAATCACCAGAAGTATATCTAATAAAATAATTACGGGGGAATTTTTTTCCACGGAATTTCGTTTATTGAAGTGTCTAGAAAGTATGAGAATTTTTTTCTTTTGATAATGATATTCAATGGGTTGAAACTATTTTTATTGTTCAAAGGTACATATCGGTCAGGGCAGGAGGGACGCGCATCACCCACTATTCTATTTTCTATTATATATTCGCCTCATAATCAATTATTATTATAAATAATGGTGATAGATTTCCGACAGTTCTGGAAGTTTTTGAGTAAATTTCCTCCTCTTTTAGGGTCTTTTCCCAAATTCTGGATATCTTTGATGATTTCCGAGATATTTGCAAAAATACAAACCCCTTTTTTTACTAAATTGTTTATAACTTTTGCAATTTTTCCGAACCCCTCTTGAAATATTTGAAGAAGTTTCTAGAGGTCATTCCCAATCGAACGAGCCCTGGATCATAACTTTCGATGCCCCTGGACAGAAGTTCACTGAAATGGATCTTGTAAACCAGAATATAACGAGTCTTGAACTTTATAATATTTTTGCGTTGTACCTCTTCTGCCACATTTCCCACCCATTATTATAATTAGTCCAAACTCATTGTGATATGATGAATGTTTGCCATAGAAAAAAATTCTCTTCACGTATGGATAAAGCATTTTCTTATAGGCTTGTATTAGTATATTACGTAACGTGGACGATAAGGGATTAGCCTTATCCTCGAGCTGCGTAATGTACTTTTTCTACTCCCACAATGCTTGTGCGGTAATTTCTGCTGGTATAGCACAAATTTCTCTGTTAGCACCCATTTGCCATGATCTACGGGATACTGCGAATACAGCAAGTAGC
Organism: Zygogramma bicolorata; assembly: GCA_032362365.1. Taxonomy (NCBI): domain Eukaryota; kingdom Metazoa; phylum Arthropoda; class Insecta; order Coleoptera; family Chrysomelidae; genus Zygogramma; species Zygogramma bicolorata. The sequence continues at coordinate 497,260 of JAVJAQ010002333.1, read as the reverse complement.
TAAAACAAATGCCTGTCGATTCATGGATATAGCTCAAATTCAGTACCAATTCACATACTGTTGAACAATGAATTTCCCGAAAATATGATTTTTGATTCAATTTTACAAAGAATTCGGAGCAAAAAACTACTGAATTCGATTTTTGGACAATTGAATGTAGTCATGAGATCAAATTTATCAGGTTAATTGTTACATATCCCATAATTTTTTTTCTGGAAGCGACCGCCGTTTAATTGGAATAGACGTGTGTTCTAGATAAGTAATTACCTAACAGCTGTCAAATACGTAAGGAACGGTTCAAAACAGTGAGAGTAGAATAAAAAATTACCATCATTGGCCCATTCAAATTGAAATAATCCATCTGGCATTCACTCATGATGACAACGACTTGACCATATTTATATAGTTCTGGATCACCACAAATACTTTGGAATTTGATTCATATTAAAAACTTATCGTTTCTACATCAGTTCGTGACTGAGTATATCCATGAAACGCATTACGCCAAGTAAAACGATGAATCGCGTCCGACTCATTTTCGAAAATAGTTCCCGTCCGTCGAACTCATATCCAAGGACTATTTACAAAATCGAATTTTGCCAAAGTGAAAAGGAAAGTCGGAGTAATTCGATGCGGACAGCAAAGAAAAGAACCAGCCGGCCTTTATAGATTTATAAAATATGCTGTGCGGGCATTTCTGGAGCGGGTCGAAGGCGATCGGCTCGGCCCTTTTAGTGCATTTATGTTCGGCTAGAACATTGAGTGGCAGATTTATATCGGAAAGATGTGCACTAGGGCTATTTATAGCGATGGCATATAAACGGTCTGATATGCGAGTCCTGCGACACGAGAATCGCCGGAATCGAAATGGTAATTCGTCTATCGACCGACATAATCAACGACTTTTATTCTGGAAGGAAATCCGCAGGATGGACTTCAAAAATTTACTAGGGGAAGCCACGAAAAAAATGTGTTTATTTTTCGTTCCTTACTTTTGTATACAGACTTATTGTGAATACCTAAAAGTAGTGTCGAAGTACTGAAACTCTACTTTGAACACTCGATTTTTTCCAATTCCCTCACTGAAATTTGTTGAACATCTGTATCAAACCAAGTTAATTTGAAGCATTCCCCATTGCAAATTTTGCAATGTTGTTGTGACTATGTAAGTTCTTATGAACTCCCATCGTTTTAGATACATTGAGTATGAGTTCATTGGCAGCAGATATTCTCCGGAAGTAGTGAGAGTTCAAGTCATCCCCCCCTGGTGGAAGGCGGAACTTACCATTTTTTTCTAGATACTGTAAGGATTGTTTTTTAATGCCCTGGAATATGTACCCAATTAGCCTGTCAGAAAGATTGAAACAACATTTTTGCATTACTCCGGTATGACATCAGAGCTCACACTACTACTATTCATACAATAAATCCCCTTTTGATCCATCCGAATAAGCAGATACGCAGATTTCCTTCTGTGGATCCTAGATTCAAACATAAATGCCCAATATATCACCTCTATCTTTTGGTACACGATAACCAGAGCTCATCAACTATCATCCAAAGAGTATCAGTCTCTGGCGCTTCCATTTGATGTATTGACTATAACTCCACTACCAAAGCTCGGAGCACCATTCCACTTATGGAGGATCAATTACTTTTCCTGACTAGCGAGACACGCATCGAGTTCGAGTGCATTATGAAACTGCATCCCCGTTATGATGTATACTGTGAGGAACATTCTAATGATTATGTTTGATAGAAGAGCCAAACTCCTACTGCAACATATAGAGGAGACCTCTAAGAGCGGTAATAGGAGTTTGAGTCATTGGCCATCTGCAGATGGCGTTTCGCCTATGAAATTTCAATCATCTGCATAAGTAACAAATGATTCGAAATGTTTTGTTCGTAAGTCCTGCGGAATGTCACTGAGGAGACCTATGGCGAATCGAAACAGCTATCGGGAATTGGATTTGTGAATATAATCACTTCGAACATCAAAATTCTGATTTCTGTCGGGGATTGCAGCTTCCTCTGCAAGTAGTCCGAAAACGATGCTCGTTCAAGGCGGATCATTTGTTATGACTTTTACGTGCACTGTCAAAGATGAGATATATCATTATCAACTTCCAGGATTCTGATTTAATGCCATGATATGTACGGCCACCGAAGCACAGAATATACTGATACTAATTAAAAATATTACATTGCGACGAAACGATTGTTAGTCCACATTCTCTACGTTGTCGAATCTATTTCCGTAAAATGATGCTTGGCGGTTCAGATCTTCGACTTATCGTCCAACATGATTTTGATCAAACAAGACAGACGTACATTTTGTGCTATACAAGCTCCGTTTTACTCGATACGACTTGTCGAATTCGACGTGACTGGACCAGCCTTCTGGCCTTCTTATCAGAATTTCGATGTTCGAGAACATTGCATTCACAAATCCAATGCCAGACAGCTGTTTCGACCCACCAGGTCTCTTCAGTGACACTTGGCTGGACTTGTGAACACAATATCTGGATTGCTTTGTGAATGCAATGTTTCCGAAATTCAAAATTCTGATTTCGCTTTGAGGGTGCAGCCATATATGCAAGGGACTAAGAACGATTCTCCATGGCAACAGAGCCTACTTACTGTCCCAGCGTCGCTGTTCACTGGGCCCGTTTGTTGAAATCGAAATCTTCATGTACTTTGTATATAGAATCTGAGTTTTTAGTCATATCGAATAGATGGCGTTCTTCCTTAACGGATTATACCATCTGTTTCCGATATCTCAACTTATAATATTTATTTCCAGGAAGAATTTTACATCCGGAAGTTCTGCTGAGCAAATTTTTCATATGAGTTCCTATTGCTATTTCATGATTTCTATGTTCACGAGCATAAGACTGGATAGGTTCAAACCAATGCATCGATAAGCAAAAATGAGAGAACTAGAAAACACGTCGGCGTCCTCACAAGAAAAGTTCGCAAGTTTAATCAGTGGAACAAATAATTGACAATTCGTATTAAACGGCGTTTCACCAATCTGACGTGTTCGACTGTTTTATGAATTCCTTTCAGAAATAATGCTGGCAGGCCGTCACTGTTCATAACGATTCACACAAAGTGGACTTCACATACCTATCTTATAATTAAAAACATAAAATTAGCATTATCGTCCGGCTACATAAAGTGGGAGCAAACGCAATAAATACCCGTTTGTAATCTTCAAATGAAAATCCGTTCGACCAGGAGGGCAGTGCATGTTCAAACACATTCAGATATGATGGGTGGCCCATCAAAATTAGCATGTTCAAATATAGCCTTCCTCTCCACGGTGGTGATGTTCAAATGAGTGTCAACATATTAACATTCACGAGAGATTTTTGCATTAATATCAGAATGTAGTCCAACTTCAATTTATGCATATTAATGACGGTTTCAGTAAACACTGTTAGTGGGGGTGATAGCACTCAAATGATCGATTTCGTTTGTGAAATCGGCTTCATCTCATCAAAGACAGTGAACCCTAAGTTGAAACCTTGACATATAGTAGTTGAGCATACTCACTCCACCAACTATAAATCGAAGCATCTAAAAACAAAAATTAGCTCAATACTCCAAGGACCTCTTATTATCCCACTGAAAATATATAGCAAAATATCTGAGAGTGCACAACCTGCACGGGAAATCATTCGAATATGATATTTCAAGCAGTATTATATGATCAATAAAAGTACTAGTTCTGAAACCAAGTTAGTTGAATGAACTGTGGAAATCAATTCTTCAGGTAATCCACAACACTTCTGTAGATTAAAAATACACTATAGTGACTCATTTTGTCAATGTTCACTGTACTGAAGTAGAACTTACATACTAAGTTTAATCAACGTTTTCGTGACAATTTTTTATAGAAATCAATTACCCTAACATCGACATGATATCACGCACACTTTGATCAGCATCAATTTATATTAGGATATAGATAAAAAAATCGTTTCTACAATCATAATTCCAGTCTCACCGACTGAAGTTGAAGTTGTTGATTCCTAATTCAAAAAGTATTTCTTGCAATAATTTGTTTGAACTTCTGAGTATAGTTCAAGTTGATGCCTCGAGCCTTTTTGTAAGATGCTACGGAACAAAAAATCAAAATGGGATGCTGAAGACCTGAGTTTTTGTGTTTTGTACTAGTTCATGTTGAAAAACTGAAAGACAAAAGCTCTGCATGAGTATTATAGAAAAACAGTATCTCCGATGGAAATTTGGTCAATGCATGTTTCTGAATTTTTTCCAGTAATTGATTCATAGGTACGTGTCAACCTGCTGAATCTACACAATTGACGAAGAGGATGAAAATGAAAAAAAAAATATCTACTAGTGTGCTGTAATGGAGTTTCATCAGCAAACTTTCATTATAATTTGATTTCTTTTGATAATTGACATATTAGATGCATTTGTGGAATGTTTGATTTTGATATGTCAAGGGTATGACAATTGAAAAAAAGTCACCAGAAAGTAATTTGAATACAAGAACTATAAGAACTTATGATTTTCACTAAGAGTCGAGTGTGAAAATTACAATTGTTCCTTCGAGTTATTGAATGTAGCAACAGTAGATGTCTGAAGAAAGAAATCTACGCAAGTGATTTAGAGTTAGATTTTTTCAATCGGATTGAGCATAGCATTCTAGGATCCACTCATTGCGACATAAACTGAAGGGTGGATTAACTCGACAACATGTTGTTCTTACATGTTGTCGAGATGAATTTAGTCAGTGAATTTTCTAAAAATTTAACTATGGACATTTCCGTGATTTTGCTTACTCAAAACGAACGAACAATACACAATTTCGTGATTATACAAAAATGTATAACTGAAAATGATTGCAAATATACAGAAACGCAAAAAACTGATAATAAAAGTGAAGTGAACGCAAACTCCTCGGAAGTTTCAGTGGGCTGCATAAAAAATGTCAACACGAATTCGGACAAAATGATGGTCAAGCGAAAAACTCTAAGCTTATGAGACTTGTATGGCCTGGTTTAATGACTATGAGCGAACAACAAAAAACAAAAAAAAGGTTGATTTCAAGCAATGAAAAACCAGAAAGGGCATTAAAGGACGAGCCAGAGAGGTAACAAAAAATGACCGATTTGTTTTCTGAATGGTAATGGTTCGGACTTCCATTGTCTATATTACTAACAATATTGAAACCTGTTGCTAAGAACGGAAAGATTAAAATACAAATCAAGTGAGAGAATCAAATTTTTGGTCAATAATGAAATTGAGGATTGATTGATCAAAGGAAAATAGTGTTGTTTCAAAAAATGGAGATATCGAATATGAAATATAAGTCAAAAAAAATTTAAATAACGAAATAAATGAAATAATATTGTGACAAGAAAATTGAGATATGGAATGTGAAATATTAGTCAAAATATATCAATAAGGAATTGAATGGAATAGTCTGAATAAATGTTGAAACCAAGTTTCAAGTTGAGTGTACTCACGACGTTTCGATCACTGGTATCCGCAATCGTCTTCGGGTGATGACTCACCACCATATCTCGAAAAAAAAAAATTCGAGGTGGAGCCCGATTAACGGAGTCAATTCAGTTTCAGTCATAATTTCACTCAATTTACCCTACATTAAAATAATATTAAGCGACACTGACTACTGCACAAAATCTCAAGTAGACACAATACTTCATTTCTTTATATTTGTCGTTGCTATGTCATTTCACGAAAGACAAAAATACGTACCTTTTTGAATGATTTGTTCTGATAGATTTCGAGTATGACAAATTCGAGAGCTGAAAAAGTCTCGTTAACTTTTCAATTAATTGACACATCATGGTGAGTAGGTACAGCCCTGTTTCCAGAAATAAATATGATAGCAGACAGTATTGTTTTCACAGTTTCGTGAAGTTGGTTTCAATCTACTACTCATCTATTACTGTAAAAGATACAACAATATTTCAATCATTCGAATGCGATCACACTCGAAAGTATAGAAATTATTGGCACTAATTAATTTATTTTCGTGTATAGTTGCAGGGCAATTCTTTCACAGTTTCGAAAATAATCGGCAGACATCCCCAATAAAATAAGGAAACTTGTCTACAAAACAAACAAACAAGATAACAGATAACGGGATGCGTCGCACTAACTTACTGGCCTGTCGATTTTAACTTATTGTTCTTATATCCCTCGAAAGACCATAAACAGGACCCTCGAATGAGATTATTTGTTGCATTCACTTTCTTTCAAAGAACTCATACAAAATAAACAATTTTTAAGATCGTAAACATTTTATTCAAAAACTATCATTGAAGTTATCATTATTATTGGTTATTTTCACTAGTCACTAGTCTATTCTTGCTATTGTATCTTGTATTTCAGCAGAAATATCAACTGAAACTATAGCGTATTCCTAGAGAATACATCATAAGGTCTTATTATATTTACAATTTTCTCATGGAGCAGAAGACCTAAATGTTTGTAGAAATTTTAAATTACATATCTGGAAATAAATTCCTAGGCTTCCAAAATATACTCGATACAATTCGTATCAATCCGCATAACTTTCAATACTCAAAAACAAATTATAATGGTTGATTCAAGGGTGAGAAACGCAAACAAACTTCAGTACCAATTTCACTAAATATTGACATTTTCAGAAAAACATACTACTCTTTTAGGGATTTCAGCCGAATTGGCAGTGATCCATAGAGCATCTGAAACACATTATAGTTGTTGTAGTGATCCAAATAGGATACTCACCAACATGAAACACATATGAACGATATCACGTTTATTTCCTGTAGATAGTACTCTTCGATAAAAACTGCTGCAGAAGTGACCAGGAAGTTTTTTTCAGCTCAACTTGTTTGTTTCAGAAGCCAGACCCAAAGATTCACACTCAGCTTCGTTGACCACGCCTATCAAAGTTCCAAATGATTCCGCCGATACTTGCTAGAAAATTTACATAATAGAATATAATGAGAAATGCAATTCAACTATGATAGAAACTGATGTTGGAAAGACTCAAGAGATACCTGACATAACTTCGTGATCAACTGAAATATGTCTTTGAAATGATAACCGTTTATTCATTCTATGATTCAGAAAGAGAAAATGAGGTCTGTCTATATAACTTGCTTGTTAGAAACTCAATTATATCATTTGATAGAATATGTTTTGGCCTAATATCAATAAAATTTATCATTATTATGTTTAATCATTCTCAGAAAAAATTATCGCATTGGATGAGTTCGAAGCGTATAGAGGAAACAAATTACCCATAGAAAATCCTTATCAATCCATGAATTATCCAAATTTCGTAAATTTTTGGTATGAAGAAGAATCTAATGCCACCATTCACCTATGATAATACAATTTGAAAAGAACTTGGACATTTAATCCAGCCCTACACATTTTTCAATATCATCTACCCACAAAAGTACTCGTCATGGATCATAAATCTTGTCTGCTGGGCTGCCCTTTGTATCTATAAGTGAGATGAGGGTGATTTTTTTAGCTTCAACGTACTTAGACCTCAGTAGGCCCAATAGGCTTCTGTTGTATATCTGTTTGACTATAATTAAGAATCTTATTAAGTAATCCACGGGTAACATCCATTATATAATCTTTACATAGGTTATATTATATCTCGACTTGAGTCTTGAACATGAAAAAAATCGTCAGGGGTCATATACTCAGTCGGTTCGTGGGCATCCATCCGTGCAGACGACGGACGATCCACAACAGTTCAGTTGACAGCCCTCCGCTTAGACGGCGGACGCTTTGCTTCGTCGGCAGCGCTTCGCACGGTCAATGGACCAACCTCGTTGGGGAAAAGTCGGACACCGTTGAAGTAATAGAGGACTGCCCTCACTATCGTAACATTATTCAAAGATATAATTTCATTACAGTGATGTCAACGCGACCATGCCTACCGCAGTTGTAGACGAATCATCAGACCCAAAAGCCTGGTAGTTGATTAGAAGTGCATACTAGTAAGTTTATGTATTCATGCTAGACGCTAGACGCCATCGACCTCAGCAATTAGGCCTCGTTAATAACTCCCTAACTCGCCAATCTTTGGATGTGTCAGAGTTATCACTCAATACGACAGAGAGAAATTCTTGCACCAATACCTCTTTTTCACGAGCCGGGCTCACAACCACTTGCACCAACTCCCTCATGGGATCAATGTGTATTTGTATATTTCGTTTGAACTACTCAACTTTCAGCAGTAACTCCAGAATACCACTTCAAGCGTACGATATGCTCTTTCGAAGGTCACTTGTTACAGAAACTCCCGAACAGATATAACATTCAAGCAATGTGGGATTTCTATTCGTCAGAGACAATGGGGATTGACAGCCCCAGTCCGTGTCTGTATACGCTTCTGATACACAAAAGAACGCAGCTATATGGAGGAGTGTATTTCTTTATCGGACAAGCATCTAACGAGGGTAGTTGTTGGCAGCGCACAGGGTCAGATCTTTGATACGTCACGTCCGTTCTCGTTCTCCTTTGGCATCCCTTGATCACCTCGATATTGACACGGCGGTAAACGGCCGCCAATAACCCTCTCGGGCATATGGGATCCCTTGCACACATTGTTAATGAATATTCCGACTTGATAGTTTGAGGAAATGTCGTATCCTCCTCGGATGACAGTCAATCAGTTAAAATAATTAGGTGACAAAAGGTGTATAATGATCATAATGATGAGTGGTAGTGGATAAAACTCTCCTTGCTTAGAACATTCAACTCCTCTGATACCCATTCGAAAAACTAAATATAGCTCATATAATTCAAAAAATATGGAGCCATATAATCTACCCAGTGATTTCCCGCTGCTGATATAAATGCACTTAAATTTCGCAATTAAGATATAATATTGAATATTGAATTCGGCAACTATTATTCGATGGCATGAGGTTGCCAATGGATTCAATGTTGCCAGGATTATCTGATATTATTCAATTCATTATAATCAAGTTATAATAATTATAGTTTTTCTCATGAATTCAAACGAACTGATACATACTTTCGAAAATTTCATATAATGTCATGATAATTTGGTTGATTCAGTTCGAAATGAAATGATATACAGCTCTCAGAATTCACCATGGCAGGGGTAGGTAGATCGAAAACTTTTTATGACAGTAGCGCTTTGGGCACGACTAAGGAATAATACAAAACTAAAATTGTCGATTAGTTATCATAAGGACCATGATTCAGCTGTATCTGACAAAGTACTGTAGAAGTGGAACGAGAATTTCACACGAATCTAATGAAGCAATAATACAAAAAAAATTAGTGGGAATTTGGAATAAAAACGGAATAATAGAGAAATTGAAACACGAGAATGTTTTTTGAAATGACGTTTCGGCTGAGCATAATCGCGCCGTTTCAAATGTTAATGAGTACCTAGGGGAAAAATATTCAAATGAGTATGACTGAACTTTACTGCTTTACTATCAAGGAATGAAAATTTGTCTCGTCAAAAAGACAACATTTTTGGAAACAACTGGACTGAAACTTCTTTGGAGGACAATGTTTATATTTTCATTCTGATATTTCAGGAAATCGTCCATATGACGGTTTCTCAATGACTAACATGTGCACTCTAGTTCGGTCCGAGTTATAAATGATCCATTATTCTTCGAGCCACGTTCTCATAGACCAAATTGTAGTAACGCCGTCTACCTACTACTAGTCACTACCTCTTGCAACATAAAATACAACACCGATATCATATCGCTCACTCATCGTGCCCGCAGAAGCTCATTACGTTTTCTAGTGCACTAGTGAATACATCTTTCAAATGAATATTGCATTAGGAAAATACCCAAACGAACCTATAGAAAGAAATGTGGTGAAATGATCCAGAGAGTACAGCTTTTGCACTGGCATATTTTATGGTATCCCATCGAACATTGAAGGATAGACGACTGTTTATGCAATTTTTCTATAAAGCAAATGAAAGAGATTTGTGCCGTTCTTTCGAAACTCTGCTCGTTTTGAGAGAACATTGCTATACAATGTTCATGAGATATTCCAACACAACTTCTTTGCAGATAAAAGCGAGGTGAAAACTTAGTAGAGTGATAAAAATCCAAAGAAAGACTCCATATGCCTCTGATCAAGGTGAGCATATCCGTTCTGTAGACTATTCATGCAGTTTTTATATACAGCAAATTTTCGTGGTTTGTGCCATTTTTTCAAAACTTTGCTCGTTCAAAAGGGACATTCATGATGTTTCCCAACTTAAATTCGATGCAGATATAAGCGAGGTGGAAACTGAATTATGTGATATCAATTCCAAGGAAAGTACCCATATTCATCAGATCAAGACGAGTTTATCTTTTTTGGAGCTGTTCTGCAATTTTTCTATATACCACATGTCAGCGGTTTGTGCCGTTCTTTCGAAACTTTTCTCATTTGAGAGAACATTTTTCAGGCCAAATTTGATACAGATATTGCACGTGATTCTCAATCTGTTGAAAGGGGGGTCAAACTTGCTATTGGAAATGTATATTCCAGGAGTAGCAAACTGAATGAGGTTATATAACAATCCACGAGGAGTCAGATGCATCAGATCAAGATGACAGGGTCTTTTTCTGGACTGTTCATGCTGTTCTTCTACATACATAATAAAGGCGGTTTGTACCATACTTTCGAAACTTTGCTCGATGAAGGGGAAATTTCTGCCCTTTGTCAACACAATTTGATATGAAAATACATGAATTGCAGTATTAGCATATTATATAATCGCCCAAGGGACGTTCTTAGCTACATCAGAATAGGGCTTGATCCTTCTGAGACATCTGGCTGTCCCCTCATTGGGCACGTAAATCTTATCGAAGAAAAAACGAATTACCTGAAGGTGAGGTTAGTTAACGCAACAAGACAAAGTCAGTTCATTACAGATTACCTAAAAATTGTGATTCATTGAGAGTACCACTTTGATGTCCTGATTTCGTATCTTTGTTCCCTCAAGACGGAATAAATACAGTATTCTACAGTGGAAATTGATCGCTTCAGATACGTTCCAGGTGTTTCCTAAAGCATAATTTTAAAAAAAAAAGATTGCACTGTATCTGGGCAGTAACTTTTTGGGCGATAGGGTAGATGCAGAATGGTTGTTTTGCTTAACAAATCATTCACCATCTACACATTCATGGGCACAGGAGATTATCGGATTCATACCATATTCGAAAACTAACAAAATAATTCTATAAAATCTCTGATCTGAGAGGGGGGTAATATCCCTTTCAACCCATCCACACTCTTGTCATGTATCTAAGGGGTATCACAAAAAAATTAATGACACAGGGCTCCTGGTCAACTCTCATGTTGGTTTCTGTATTGGTTAAGAATCTCCTCGATTCTCAACATATTCAGAACCCCCCGCCGAATGAAATATATATATATATATGTATATATATATATATATATATATATATATATATATATATATATATATATATATCTTCATCCCTGAAGATGCTAACCTTGTTAGCGAAACGCGCGTCGAGTGAAAGAATATCAGTTTGGTGTTGGGGTAATTGATCTCTAAGAAAAGTTTGGTTGAGCTCACAGCTAGCATTGAAAATATATATATTTTTTTTTTTTTTGAAATTTGAAGTATAAGCTTCACTCTGAGCATAACGTAATCAAGAAAGCCAAAAATTTTTTGATCAAGGGTACCTCCGGGTTGCGGGTTGATTAAGCCTGGTACCCTAAGGTAATCCTATTGTACACATTAAAACCATGTATGTCAGATCTATGTATTCGATCTCCTAAGAAAACACTTCAAACCATAACCGAACTGTTGGGACAAACGTATATATTTATTGAGAATAACAAAGGGATACATATCACTGAAATGTTCTATGAGCAGTTATAAATTCACTTCACGTTCAGCAACATCACTGACAACTTCAAGCGAAGTGACTTTTTCTTTGCTTCTCTTGAATGATTCATTTTGTTTCCATTCACTCACATCTATTTGTAAGAAGTCTGTAGGTGAATCTGGGATTTTGGAGAATCGCAGTATGTTGCTCGTAACAAAGTCTTGCAGTTCTTTGTTGGAAACTGCAGCAGGATCAATGAGGGCATGCTTCATTTGGTCGTCGTTTCCTTCATTCTGCAGAAAATCCATAATTTTCTCTTGGTTTCTTCAAGGACAGCTTGATCAAAAAATGCAAGTGCAAACAGTTCATCTGACAAATTCCGGAGAATTGTTTTTATTGCACCTTTTGAGATTTCCTCGTTAACATCGCCATAATCATTGAAAGTTTTCAAAAGCTACATGTCTTTTCTGGGAGCGCTACATGCTGATGGTGACTGGAACCAGCTGTCAATATGAACCTTGAAAACAAATCAACCAATGAACCAATGTCTCGGATACCTGATTCTTCTCGTTCGTTTCTTAGGTTTGACTTCATTCCTAAAGTTCAAAGCTTGGTAGCGACCCCTCACACATTTTATAAATGAAAAAAAAAAGTTTTACATCATAGAACAGAATGGTAGGGTGCACCCCCCCCCCCCCCAAAAAAAAATTAATGTGAGTTTTTGAGGACCACCCTGGTGGTCAGTATTCAATTAGGGTAATACCAATGACGGGATCTGGTCCAATGAAAGCACTCGTAACGCCCTTCGATGCCTTCCAAGGCGGCATGACCGGGAACCCAGACCAGACACAATTCGTTAAAGGTACACTTGTAATAAAAATTGTAGTGAAGTAGTAGTAGTTCAGCAGGTAATCCTTGTTACTTACTTCCTACGCCACACCTCAAGATCGGCGTTGTTACTCGCGAATCCATCAACCATGTAACGTAGCAGAGTCATTTTCCAACTGGACTGAGAGGAATTCTCAAAAAAAATATCTGCCCAGTTGGAGGAATCGAACCCACGACCGATGATGAGCCGTGCAAATAACAACGATCTCTAGCTTTGATTCGTCATACATGACATGTTTGTCTTTGAAATGTAAGCATAACACGCATAGTTCTTTTCTCGAGCAGAGGACAGTACTGTTGGTATCTTACTTTTCTGAGCACGCTCACTAAGATCCTAGAAAAAAATCATTCGATGGGGTATTAAAATTATTTTGTCTTCCTGAAATACTTCTATGGCATCAGAGTTAGATCTATTGCCCACTATAGTTTCTTGTTCAAACTGGTTATTGAGCACGGTAGATTTTCATGAATAACGAATTCTCTCATAAAATAGTACTAAGTTATCAAGGAATGGGAGAAATGAAGGTGCGGTAAAGATCCCGTTCGTTCCCAAACGAGGAATCAACACATCACATATTGTCTCAATACACGGAAAGTAAAATTGTATTTTTCTTTTTTAAGAACCAGTCACTTTTCTGAAGATTCGTCCCAACATCCAACAATATATCATCTGCATCAATGAATCTATAACCTAGCAATCAGCATTATTAAAAACAAGTTATAATGTTAAAAGGGATTTTACTCTTTCTTCCGGAAATATAAGTCCTTACTTAACTTCCCCGCATATTCACGAGAAATTGATTGTGCCCACGTTTGTCGCAAACTGTTCGCACTCTAATCCGTTGATCATATCAGACATCGATTTAAATCATGAACAACTTTCTATTCGATTCCAATAACTTCCCCTTTCATCCAACATGCATAAAATCATCTGGGAGTAAACAGAGGAAAATGCTCTCGAAACTTTTCAGTGTGTTGTGAATTGTACTCAAACTTCTCGAAGTTTGAATATATGAATTTCAAATGAGAATTTGTAATTCAATGGGATCTTCGGCGGAATGTGGACATAATCACTTGAAACTGTTCGTAATCTGATGCTCTACCTCATTTCTACGGAGGAAAAAGTGTTTCAGTGGGTTCAACTTCTGGGCCTGTAATATTGACACATATATGTGTGAAATAATCTCATGCTACATTCTATGAACTAACAGATAATATACACATAATGAAAATAATATTGCGGGTCACCACTCACTACTAAAAAAACTCATGCAAATATAATCACCATTATAGACTACAAGCCTATAACACTTTTCAAGGGGGTGAGATGAACCAGCATAAATCATTTTCAGAACGATGCTGCTATATGAAACAGAAGACTACTGGCACAATGCCTTAGATTTTTACTGTATACATCGCGGTTGAACTACCATTAGTGGAACTGATGATCATATTCCAGAAGAACCACGACCATGGAAATCCCCATTGGAATTGAATGATGCATCGAATTTTCTACATTTTTTCAGGTGCAAGCGAATTCCTCATTGAAATATTACCGAACGAATTACTTTTTCTCAATGGTATTCAATAACTTGAACGTATGATTTGGTACCTTTCACATGATAGCAGTATTACATAAATTTCTACCTAGCACTAAATATCAAATCAAGATTATGAGATTCACTTTAAGGAAATTATCTAATATGGTTTTCCACGAGAGAGTATTGGATATCGTTATTCTTCTTCTATTTTTGTATTATAACGTCGGCCTATATTCGCTACCAAGGCCAATCACCGACGCCGGTGAGCACACTTCCCCCAACCGGAAATTTTGCCGAACCCTCTGGTATTCCAACCAGAGGTAGGGATCTTTAACGAGCCCAACATCCATGGACTCGGGACCGACGGCTTTACGTCCCCTCCGAAGGACAGCATATTCTCAATATATCTTGTGCTTATTGATATATTGTCTGCGAGCTATGATATGCTATTTCGCTACAGCTGTACGGGCTTTCGACAGGGTATTTCTCTGCTGGTCACCCTATTTCCCCGCTGGTCACCCATCCAAGTACTAACCGCGCTCGGCGTTGCTTAACTTCAGATATCGAATGACTGTCAGTCAACCTGAAGAGCTGGGCCATGCTCTGGATATCGTTATTCTGATATCAAAATATTGTATAATATAGACGTGCTTTGTTTTACTGGCATTGAACTCCACCAAGGTATCAGAACTCTCATTTGAATCATCCTTATTTTTTCCCTCAGAAAGTGGATTACGGAATGCCGCAAAACTAGGAGCTGAAAATGGTGTATGTGCTAAGATTGACAAATCCAGTTGTATAAACTAGGTTTAGCTCCAGTTCAAGTGAACTCGGTTCAGTTAATTGTTCAATTTCTATTCCCCTTTTGCTGATCACTCTTACGAGTGCGCCCAGAAGGCAGAGCCTTGTGCAGGCAAGGGTCGACTAATCATTTTGGTTGCCAAAGAGCTCTGGGGCGTCTTACTGATTTTAAAGGTAGCGTCTTTGCTATTTCGACTATAGGGGAACCAGGAAAACACACAGTGTTACTGGATCGGTTGATGTATTAAATCCAGATATCCCACCTACCAGGATTGTTATCTAGGTAAATTACAATTATCTATCGCACTGAGCCGGTCAGAATAATTCTTTCCTGATCACGGTTCGAACCAGCAGTGAAATAGCCAAACTGAATATAAGGACCGCGCTGAATGGTAATGGTTCGGAAATTCAGCAAGGAACATTGTCAACCACTTTCAAGCATAAGGACCGCGCCTTAAACCATTAGTCATTTGAATGTTTGGTTGCTCGAAAAATGATCTCGTTTCACTTGACTTGGGATTTTTCAGAGATAAATCACCCTAATCCCAAGATAAAGTCTCAGCTTTCACACCAGAGGATCCAGTGTCAACATTTATTCAGTGGAATTTGTACAACTGATCATCAATGGTAGTTTGGTAAGGAGTTCTTAGTACCAAACCAAGCACTTCAGTGCCTCGGCCAACGTTTTTCCGTATTTCTCAGTGCCAGTTGTAGTTACTCTAGTGAACTGTAGTTCAAGTGAACCCAGTTTACAGTTTTCGAATAAAAAACGATTCTATTGACTAATGCTTAAAAACTGAACAGGGTTTCACTTGAACCAGTGTTGTACAACTGTATGTATGTACAACTGGCCCTCAAAAGATAACAGATCATCAGTTCAAGTGAACTCGGTTCAATTGCTAAGTATTAGCAAACCGAATATTTATTTGCCTAACAAACTATCGCGATTTACTTGAACCACCAGTTACCAGAAGTTCTTGTTGCCAATCGAGCACTACAGGGCTAACGTTTCAAATTCCTTGGAAGTTAACAGGTCATCAGTTGGCATTTCGTGCTGAAACTCAATTATTGTTCTTAATAACTATTGAGCGAGATATTAATGAATAGTACTGTAGGTCCCAGGAAATCGTTCGTATGAGTAAGAATCTGAAAAGGACTCCTGCGATAGTGAAATGAACCAGGCCCGTAAGAATCCCGATTATGTTTCAATTCCAGATACAAAAGTGAAATTATCATTTCTGTTATGGACTATTTACCGAAACCAAATCGCACACTTGATTTTGATTGCGCTCGTATTCCAAAGCTTTGAAGTGGATCAGTTCCGAAAACCGGATTACACTAAACAAAGTATCAGTTGAGACATAATCTCGGACCGAAATATTCTATTAAGAAGCTGTACAGAATCAAGGAAGATTTACGAGCGGAGCGAACGGCCCTTTTGCCGCGCCATGCCTTCCAAGATTTATATGAATGGAATATTTATAATCCTCGTGGCGTGGTCGAACCAAAACTCCAGAACAAATTAAAAGTAACGCTGTCCGATTTGGGGAGTTCGGGGCTTAGGAAAAATATTGGTTTTGAATGTCACTTTGTTACTCATCAAAACAGGAAAGCAAACTCATTTAGATTTGGTGGATTCGATGGAATTCCAATAAGAATGATGCTTCTAAGAGAAGATGTTCTACAAATTCATAAATTTTATCTATGTGGGTACAATTCTCAAATCTTCAATGAACATTAAATGCCTTCATGTAATGTCATTTTCCTATAAGCGTAAACAAATACATTTTCTCTCCTTCAGGAATAAATAATTCGATGGCAAATAATCATGCATGTTCACTGAATCCGCTCTAAATACTTATAGTAACTAACACGTCTGGATCTTCATTTAACTTTTCTAATGATTCTTCTGTTAATTAAACCTTCAAATAAATTGGTTTTGTCCTGTTTTTTCTGTAATTAGCAACAAAATCCTATCCGAAGAAAACTGCTGAAAAATGTTCTAACAACTTTCTCAAGATTGTTGCTCAAAGGCAACATATCTCCGTCTACGTCGTGGCGTCGGTCTGTTATCAAGCAAGAAGATTTTTAAATATCATTTTTTTTTCTAACTATTATCAATGTCCTTGCATTATTACTATTGACAACAAGCTCTGCAGATGCTCTTAGACTTTTCAACCGGGAGCCTCCGCGCGGAAGGTTCCACTTGGAACCACGAATCTGCAAGCCAATGCCTCAACAAACAAGACAACAGCTAAATCATTAATGATATATAATTCCGTACCACCACGATTTTATTCGTTACCAAAAGTTCATAAGCCAACTCTATCAATGAGACCCATCGTATCTTCCATTGATGCTCTAAACTCTGCAAGTTCCTAACCAACGTTTTAACAAATCCTTACAAAACAGACAATCCATATCATATCAAAGACTCTATTTCATTCAGCGAATTTATCAACAATTTTCAGCTACCTCAAAATTATGTGATGATAAGCCTTGATGTTGTTTCACTTTTTACAAATCTTCCTCTAGAAATGGTAAAACAATGTATAAATAAATATTGGAACAACATTGAAGAACATTGTAACCATGACAAAATTACTTTCATAAAAATTTTAGACTTCATTTTTGATTCAACTTATTTTGTATTCAATGATAAATTCTATAAACAAATATTTGGCACCCCAACGGGTTCAACAATATCACCTATTTTATCCAACTACGTTTTAGACGAGCTTCTCGATGAATGTATTCCAAAATTATATTTTCAGATTCCTTTTATCAAACGTTTTGTCGGTGATTTGATTTTGACGACACGTTCAGATGGTAAGGAAGAAATTTTAAATGTATTCAATTCTTACAATACAAATATTCAGTTCACCATCGAAGAAGAAAAAAAATAACTCTATTCCATTTTTAGACATGAAATTAATCAGATCAGAACAAAATATTATCATCACAGCGAGGTATAGAAAACCTATATCTAGTAATAGATATATCAACTACCATTCCTATCATTCAAATAAAATGAAGATCAATTTGATCAAATCTTTAAAGAACAGAATTATCAGAATCAGTCATCCCAATTTACAAAACAAGAATAGTTTCCATTAGTTCCCAAAATGAAAATAACGATTCAGTACATCCTTTCATTTATAACTCATTACTTTATATTCACGAACTAACACCAAAATTAATTATTGTATTTCGAAATAATAACTTTATAATTTCCAAAAGAAATGTCACCAATATCTCTAAATTATATAGCAAAGTTAAAACCCCAATTTTGAACAAACAAAAATCCAACTTAGTATACAAAATTTCATGCATGGATTGTTCTGAAACATATATAGGCCAAACCCTTAAATAGTCGCATTATTTCACATAAAAGCGACTGCAGACGAAGCGTTAATTCTTGCGCTTTGAGTGAACACGTCAATATTGAGGATCACAAAATGGATTTTGAACACCCAGAAATTTTGGATAGAGAAACAAATGTAACCAGAAGACTATTTTTGGAAATGACACATATTAATAACGAAGAGCATTCTATGAACAAAAAACAGATCTCAATGATTTAAGCCAAATTTGTACATTTCTACTTGAATACGAGAAAGATAGAAGAAAATCAACTGGTATTCAGAATTTTCCCACATGACATTACATCAAAATTTGACACATACTTCAATATTCTTCAATGTTTTGTCTGTTTGTTTTGTACCAATTTATATTTTATTCTCACGTCAGTAAGTGTTCCATATTTCTATCTTTACAAAATATCATCCAATGTATTATTTTTAGTTGTCCTGACGAAGGTAATAAATTTGCCGAAAGCTTTCCAGATAACGAAGAGTCCTCTTTGTAACTGCGCACAAATCTGACTGCAACCTCACTTATATTAAAACCAGTCACTAATTCTTCTCCTATATATATATATATATATAGGAACCATTACGGATGTTGGATGGGATAATGGTGAATGGAAAAAAAACAGAATTGGAGTACAAGAATACATTTCACAGTACTTCAAAATTCAATTACTTACTGTCCTCATACAAAAGTATAGTCTACATGAAGTCACTTTAGATAGCATAAAAACTGGAATTCCATTTACAGTCGGTGTATTTTTGATAAAACACTGGCGGTGGATTGTTACTAATCCTATAAGCTGACGAAGGGTTATGTGCTGTCTCAAGTGAGTTCGTAAAGACTAAGTGCCTCTATATATCACTGAAAACGAAATCGTGTTGATCAGATAAAATTCTTAAATAAGAAATATACTGGACTCCATAATAAAATCCTTAACCTTCCTTGAAAATTTTTCCTTTTTTCTTTGTAGTGACATTTTTCCAGGCTAGAACGAATAAAGTCATTCAAATATTTATACATTGGTGATTAAATCGAGGTTGAATTATGGCGTGAGCTTTTGGGGCTGGTCCACACAGACACAGGATGTATTTCTGGCACAAAAAATGATTCTGAGAAACATAAATGGGATATCAAAAAGACAGTGTTGCAGGGAATCATTCAAGAGGTATATATTACTGAAGTATACATTACATATTAAGGAATAAATCTGATTTGATCAAAAAGTCCTCAGTTGTGACAAGAAACGAGGTCGAAACACAACTTTGAATTTCCATATACAAAATACCTGGTTTCTCATTTCTCACCAGCTAGTCCTGGTTTGATTTTCTTCCTACCGATACAAAAAAATCATCCACCTCTCAAATTTTTTCAGCAGGAACTCAAGCGATGTCAAAAAATATATACTCCATAGCAGATTGTAATGTGTAGTGTTTTAATTTATACACAGACGTATGTTTTTGTATATATGTATTCCTACACAATTCTTAATTTCATTAAAGAAATTAAGATTATTTGTATATATGTGATATAAAAATTTTTCACTTTTATATTCATTGGCATATAGGGTTCGCGAGGCCAGATCATGCGTGGAAAGTACAGCTGAGATTATACAGACAAAAGCGTCACCCAAGAAAGTTCTCTCAACACGTATGTGTTTTATTAAGTTCTGATTTTGTATAGTTCCTATACACATTCGGTGGTGGTATTATCAACAAACACGTTTTTTCTCGCTCTGCTCATTCCGCTATCGTTAATTATTTGTATTAATTTTTTTGTTTATTTGATAAATTTCAAGGATCAACCATGAGAGAAAAGTTCCTATTGAAACAATATTGCCCTATTCAAAAAATGATATCTACGAGATTGTAGAAAAAATTATAACATCACGAATAATATCGTACACGGAAGTGACAATCCCCATGAGATGCCAGGCCATATGAGGCTTATCTCGAAACATGAAGGATAGTGACTCCTGGAAGGGCTTAGTGGAAATTTTGATTGTCACAATAATTCATTATTTCTCGAAATCTACATAATACGTGAATTCTTCTCGGAAATTGTTACGAGTTGTGAATTTTCACTGGTATGCCTGATGCTTGAATTATTTCTGAAAACTTTTTCGTTATCAGGAATATTGTTACGGAATTTCGTAGCGCCGGCCCTGTCGCTCATAAACGCAAATCAATATGAAGGGTCGAAGGAAGATCGTTCACCAGCGAAATCTCGTTACGCATGGAATATTCTAACGTAGGGATTTGACTGGAAGATTCTCCTTAGGTTTGAGCAGGTATATATACGGAAGAGATTCGTCCTATGGCAGACTTTCTGTTAAAGAGAGTTTTAGTACCGAGCGTTGGAGAGTTAGCGGAGAAATCTAAGTGATTTTATTGTATTGCGTTGTAATAAAAGTAGTTTAATGTTGTTTGGAGTTTTGATCAACGAACCCAAGAAAAAAAATCGTAACAATATTTTGGAAATTGTCTCGAGTGATGATCTTCCTGAAACATTCGTGAGCAAGCAAAAATGTCCATGGATCAATCAATCAATCAATCAAAAATATACTTTATTGTCGAAGATATAATCTTATTGACAAAGCATTAATAGCAAATATGTAGATATAAATATACGGTCACAAGCGTAAAACTTTTAGTTTTGAGTTTAGGTAACAAAACTTGGTATATTATGCATAATAGCACGACTAAGAGATAATAAAATACACGAACTTGAACGATATTTTAAGAACGCGTGGTATTCGGAAAGAAAATTTCACTCCCTTCCTACCTAGTCATTCAATTTTGCTTTTTTTGATATTGCACTTACCTATCAGGGCAAATATACCAATTTGCCCTATAAAAAATTATTATAAGAATTTAATGCTTTTTCATTTTCGGGGGAGAGAAAATCTAAAAATATATTTCAATACCTATATCCACCTCCTCAAATAACATTCAAACAGCAGTTATAGTCAACAGCTCTCATGTATTTCCATTGGAATTCTTCTACTTTTCTTCATTTCTATCTACGTTCAATTTACTTCAAATGGTTGTTTCATATTAACATAACAAAATATTTTAACGATTGATGGATACAATAGTAACTGAATAAAATTATTCGGACTCTCAAAGACATCTCCGATGATTTCTCAAATAATTATTCCAACCCTGAACTATTTTCCACAATAAGATAGATCGTGATCGAAACTATGACATCGAAAGGAAAGAACAGGGAAAGTTTCCAATCTCTCGGACAAAATAAGTTGTGAGTCGAGGCATTGGCCCCACTCCGAAAAAACTCTGGTTGTTTAGGTCAAGTAAGTCTATTAACTCAATCAGAAGTATTTTTGTAACTGGTTTGACGAAAACATCGAAATAGGCAATTCGAAAAGAAGCGTCAATAGTGTCTGGATTGAAACGTGAAATTGGCAATGTACAACATTTATTTGACCAATGTCGGTTCAATATTACGGAAACATTTGCTTATCTATACCTGGGTGCTTCAATTCCACAATCTGCCACTATAACCATATTAGTCTACTATTTTGTAAATAAATATGGTAATTTCGGATCATGTTCGAGATAGTATCAGATGTTGTTCGATAATAAACAATTATTTCATTTCCATTATATACGAAGACTGAATCAAAGATATAGCATAAAAACCGATCGAAAAAACTTCAAAAGATCACTGTTTCATGCGAAGGCGGATTCTAATGTAAAAAGTTATTGATATAACTTTCTGACATTGATTTTCACTATACATACGCTATTTCAGTTTTCAACATCGGAATCCTGTCTAGTAGTAACGAATGGTAAATATTGAATTGGCAATATTGATATCCCAAACTAAAACCGGCATTTCAATATTCCTGTTTCAATTTGAGTGATTCGACTAATATCCCAACCAGATAAATTGTTTTATAATTTCATGGTGCTGCAACAGTTTTATTTTGTTGATATTTTATAATTACTTCAAAAATGCTAATTGATTATATTAGACTTGCCGTTAACAAAATACAGTTGTAGGCAATGTGTTTTATTAATTTTTCATAGAAACGTTAATCAAATGAAATTGAAAAACCTTTATGAAATAATCCCGAAATTATCACAGAAACGTTCTACAACTAGCTTATAAAACATTTTCATTCAATAAAATGTTTCGTAACAGTTTCATAGCACTTTTCTGTGAGGTTTTTATTATCTTCATAAAACTATTTCAAGCTTATTTTAAAACTGCTTCCTGTAGTTTTTATGAAATGTTTTCCAATGGAATGCTCTCAGACACAATTTTATTTTCATCACCATATTGTCCACTTAATGATAATTTCCCAACTATTTTATAGTATGGTATATTTATACAATTCCTAAACAATAAAATATGTTATAAAATCAAACTGATTCCGCGAATATTTATCTGCTGTCTCCAAGAATAAAATGCAACATTCAAGAGGAACCAGCTGACATTGATTTTAGAAGTGTATAATTTGTCAGTTCTATTTGGTTAGCGTTCCAATAACTTTATATATAATGTCGTAATATCGGTCACTGGAGAAAATAAAATACTTCGAACTCTCTCACGTGACCTGGTGCTTTCATTTTCTCTTGATAAAAACAGGAAAATATATACCCTTAAACCATTAGCTCAAAATTTCTTTCGAAATTCACCCTTCATAATCGATGGAAAGAGTTTCTTAGCCAAAACATCTCGATAGATAGTCGTGTTTCTTAACAGCATTTTAGGGGTAATATACTAGCTGGAATACGTTAAAATACAAACCTTTTTTTAGAACGATTTTGAAATGATAGCAATCCGGAATACTGACATTAGATGAGTTGAAAATATGGAATAGCGCACCTATAGTGATATTTACAGCTGAAAAGTATATAGATAATAGAAGATTATATTATTTAGAACGATCTGAGTTGAGTTGAGACTAGAAAATTTATAAGTCACACAGTGATTTTTCTCTATAATTGATATTTTTTTCCAAAAACAATAATGAATGAGTGGCGCGAATTTTTGCTAATAATATGCTATATATTTGTCAATAAAATTTTATTCGCAGTAAAAATATAAATCTTTAAAGCACGAGTGATGTTTTCAACAGTTTCATTAGTACAAAAGTGAAATTATTAAAATGGCTCCAAACTTTCTATTTGTTAGTTTTTAAAGATGGTGATATATCTATTATAATTTCCTAGTGTCCATTACAAAATCACAACCTGCGCCTTCAGAAAAGACTTTTATACAATTATTTGTGTTTTAAATATTTTATAAGTATCGCTTGAATATTTTAAGGGAAGTCTTTATAAAAATATTTTTTTAGAGTGTTAGAAAAATTGTATACCAACTGCCGAAATGTTCATAAAACTGTTTTGTAGTGTTTGTAAAAGGCCTTACAAAATATCAATGAATATTGTAATGTTTTATAAAACGGTGCCAATTTCCCACTTAT
This sequence comes from Zygogramma bicolorata, assembly GCA_032362365.1. Classification (NCBI taxonomy): domain Eukaryota; kingdom Metazoa; phylum Arthropoda; class Insecta; order Coleoptera; family Chrysomelidae; genus Zygogramma; species Zygogramma bicolorata. The sequence goes on along the minus strand of JAVJAQ010002333.1, from coordinate 473,342 downwards.
AGCTGATTTATAAACACATTGAAGACATTTCTGAGAATAATACAGTTTTATAATTTGTTTCTCCGAAACGTTTTAGCAACTATTATAAAATATGAAATTGCTAGCTGGGATAGGAATTTTCATATCTGTATAACAGTATTATGCCAACTTCGATGATATTTGAAATATATAGTGTCAGAACTTTCGAATTGGACTAATTGTCGAGTGAATCGAAAGATCTTTCGATTATGTTTTCAACTCTGTAACATTTTTAACATTAAAACTTTAAGCACTGTCAGAACAATTTTTTTTGAGTTTTTATTCAATGGCAGGTTTTATGTGTTTGATATCAATCCATACTATTTCAACATAATTTTTTTCATCTACGATATTAGGTATATTCGTGGTTCAGTCAGTATAATCATGCTAGGATTTACAGTCCTCACTAGGTAGTTGGAATCCGACACAGGTCATTTTTTTTCTCTTCTTCGAGATGATAGGCTGCCAAAATACAAGCACTACACATCTAAGCAGATATGTACAGTGTTAGTTGTCTCAATACCAACCGATTCGCTAGTGCTGTAGGTTTTTCACTACCAAAAAAATCGGTTGTTCGCCCAGAAGCGCCACGACAATCAATAACGTTTACCGTCTCTTGCCCGTACAGGTTTCGCAATACAATAAGGGGAATATGAAATGAAAATAAGTTATTACCAAACTCTCGTAAAGCACTCTATAAAAATCGGATATAATTCTAAACATCATCTGAATTTCACGAAGTTGCGTCTGTCGCATAGCTGAGTCTGGTGGCCCGTAATTCACAACCGAGGGTCCAGATTCATACGATAAACGGCAAAATCGATATCGTTTCTCTATCGGGCCCTAACCGATATGATTCTAGTCGCAAATAACTGGACAGGGACTCCGAATGAACATCGTGAGTGAGAGACTGACTGTGGATATGCAGGACCAGATGATTTGGTCTATTACGGCAAGTGTATTTCGAAGCTAAGACAAATTGCCGGGCAACATTGTCTGAAATACCCTCAGTTGGGGAACCCCGATTGCTGTTACTTTACGACCACTATCTCGAAACATAAAAGATTTGATCCGAGGAATTACTGATACGTTTCTGAAGGAGTTTCTAACTTTTACTTTCTTATGATCGATATTCCAAGAAAAATATATGATTTGTTTTTGATAATGTCTTATCATTAATCATCGTTTATATCGATGATCTCGCATGACTATCTGACCAATACAGAGTGCATTCCAGTTGAAACGAGCCACCCTTAACAAGTCAGTAGATACTTTTCGTAGAGATCAGTTACCCTAACACAGACTCCCAACTGCGTGGTGAGTGAAGAAATAGCAAAATGTAAAAATAGCATGAATGGTGACAAAGAGCATATCCCTTTCAGCCCACTTCCCATTTTATTCTTGGGAAATTATTCAGAATGATAAGGAGTAAGAGACGGAGTCCATAATGGAATAGGAAACTTTCCAGGTAGTTTTTGCACTACCTACCTGAAATCTGTAAAGTATATAAATAGCTAACCCTAGTCTTCAGATTTAATACCAATTTTCTTTTTATGAAGATGAACTTGTTAGCGAAATGCTCGTCGAGTGCAAATAATATCAGTTTGGTGTTAGGGTGAAATTAACCTCTACAAAAAGTTTGAACTTTCGAAGCAAAGGTTCCAGTAGACCTCGGGCATGTGACGTCACATGCATCAGTCTGCTGGACAAATAAATCGTATTTCCATAAACAACAATGGTAATTTAATGAGATAATAATTGCAATTCTGAGATACAAAATGCATGAATATACCTTTGCCCATTTCAACTTATCAGTAGTTAAATCTGCTCTTCTAGTTGCTTGAATCCACAATTCACATCTCTTAACAGCAAGGGAATTATTATTCTTTCTATTGTCGAAAATAGAAGGGAATCGATGGATTGAAACATCACAATCGCTCAAAATTGAGTTACTATCGAGAAAAAATATTTTGAAATATGACACAAATGCACAATAAGCATTTGTAGATCCGTTTGTTTGGCCAGCAGGCTGGATTTAGAACTATCATTTATACTGCGTCTGTCAGATATGCCCGCGGTCTATATCATCGTTCATTTTCAAGTAAGTTGATATTGAAACAATAAAAAAATGTGAAATATTTCAGCTTTTGTTCATCATGTCAAAAATTTCAGATGGCAAAAAAAGTCGATTGCTTCAATATGGTTGACACATTCGGACCTTCATCGTCTATTTATTCAACTCTTTTGAAACCTGTTGCAAAAAACTTATAGGAAGTAAAAATTTGATGGAAACAATACATTAAGTATAATGAAATGAAGATACAAGGTGAAGCAATCAAATATATAATTCTCAAGCTTTGAAAAATGATTGAGCAGAAGTTAATCAAAAAGGAAAAATAATGAAAAAAATCCCGTCAAATAAATGGGTCCAAAATAATGCTCCCAAATCCAAACAAAAATATTGAAATAGACGCTGGTCAAAAAATGAAAATCATAAGTTCAATTGTTGAAAAAAAATTTGAATAATGAATATGAAATGGCATAATCAAACAAATTTAAACATGAATCAATATCTGCGAATAACAGCAACAATATCAATTTTGTGATCAAATAAACTTTCAATTTTTATTCTTTGACCAAGTTCATTTCAGTCTTTTTGTTTGGATTTAAGTGCCTTATTTGATAAAAAAATTTTCACCCATTTATTTGACGGGAGTTTTTATCCATATTTTGTTTTTCGATGAACTTCTGCTCATTTACTTTCCAGGGTTTGAGAGTTATACTTTTGATTGCTTCGACTTCTAATTCAATTTCATTAGTCGTAGTTCATATGATATTTTCCAGCTTTCAATTTTTTTGCAACGGGTTTCAATACAGGTAATTATATAGAATATTTCCCTCATATATAAAATGTCCCATAAGAGCAATGCAATTATCGGAAGCTTACAGCGATTGTATCAAGTCACCATAACAACACATTTGAAACCGTATCGGTAGACGTCAGTAAACAACACAAATAAATGTCAGATAGACTTCAAAAATAAAAAAACATTTCGCGTTTTGGTGAGTGCTCCATACAATCTATAGAGGAAAGTATAAATGAACAAAAAATAACATTTCCTTGAAAATTTCTTTATTCGTGAAATATTCCAATGAATTACATTCGTGCATAAAAATGATCAGATAATTTTGCATTCAAGCGTGATATCATATACAAATTTCATTCGGTTATTTTCATATTTTGTAAAAATCCTTCGGACTCGGGCACTTTCGCCAAAATATGAAAATGAACTCTTGCAATTTTTAGATATCACGTTTTCTTGCAAAATTATCGGTAATTTTTATGCATTCATGCAATTATAACCGACAATAGAAGTTCACTGATGTTACTCAAAAATAGTAGAGTGGCAACTCATTTGCAAGGTCTTTCCATTCTGTTTTCAACCCTGTAAAATTTTTGATATGACAAAAAAAGCACTGTCAGGAAGAAAAACTCATGAAATTTCATTCAATTCCAAACTTTCAGTCAACCTGAGCACACAAGTCCACTATTTGAAATGTTGAAAATGAGCACTATCGAATGGTAGTTATAAAAATAACAGAAATGACAATTCATCGTAGACAATTTCGTGCTTGGAAACTTTTTGTTTGAGTACACAATGTGGTTTTAAATTTCGGCAACAAGTTACTGCTGAATTGGAAGTCGGGTTATTATTTTGTTAATTATCCTTATTTCACGGGAAATGGTCAGGAGCGGATTGAAATGGTGGGTTTATATTATCACGAACATGAGAAATCTACAAGAGCCACTTCTGTTCTTGTTGTCAACGAGTATCATTCGAGCATAAATGTAAGACAAACATATGTATTGGATTTGTTAGATGATTTCATGTGAACTAACAACGCAAAAAAAACTAACAGAACATCATCACTTTAAACTAATCTTACATTTCTGTTGAGGTATCTATGCATCAAAAAACAGGTATTCCAGAGTGAAATTTTCAGTCCCATTCCATGAAGAATTGGGGGAGTATATAACAAAAAAAAAAAGATAAATCTGTTTACTCTTATTCAACTTGTGAAAAGGAAGCAATCACCGAAAATCGACAAATTTTTCTGCCTTCTTTTCCTTTTCATCAAATTTATTTCCAAACATTTTCAATTCGATAATAAAATTGGGTTCGTCCTCACCTCAGTATTATTATATGAAAAAAAATAATTAAAGAATATGTTGTATTCTGGAGAAGAAATATTATTTTCAATAATGTTTTTTATGTATAGCTGTTGTGTAAACGGACTACTGAAAGTCAGACAATGAAATTTAGATTCAAGTTATCATGGATTTTCATCAAGTATCGGCCAATTCTATCAACCTCTTCAAAACTAGATATTTTTTGTGACATACATTTCCAGCTGGAACAGGTCACAACATATGTTTATCAAGGCATCGATGCCCGTAAAAAAATATCAATACTGACAACCCATATTTTTCACTTTTTTCGTTTTCACACTCAGATGAGAAAAACTGACTAGTAGTATAGTTACAGCTTGTTTTTGAGAAATTATTGTTGAAGAATGGTGAAGAGTACAAATACTCCAAAAAACATAACCACACACTCTTGTGATAATAATGGACCATGAACGTATATGTTGGCAATCGACAAAATATTAGTCTTGACGGAGTATAGCGACCCACATCCATAGTAGATTTATCAAATACTCTTCAGTTTTAAAAAGGGATGATTTCATTCAAAACCGTACTCTCATACTCCTTGAATTATAGAATAATACTTCATTACATTTGTTACTTTTTTAATATCTTGAATAGATTCCGATATTGATTCTCATTTATTCTCAGATTGTGGTAGGTTACAAACCCAGAAAACTACGGAACAAATGTTAATCCACCACAAAATAATGACGTTCAAACAATCTTGAAGAACTTTCATATTTCAACAAAGTTGAATTCTCAATCATATTATGTTGACTCATCCAGTCAGCAACTTCGCACTCAATTCAACTCTGAAAATGATTCAGATACTACAAACCAGCAGGAAATATCAATTTTACCGTGATCGTTCGTCACCAACCAATACGCAAACCGTGTGAAACAGTCTGAGAATGATGGCCGAACTGAATTTGCGTCGCCGCCTATGTTTGTAATCATTGCAACGCAGACGTTGATACAAAGCTATTACTATTCTATTGCTCGCTTTCGTTCGACTAAGCCTCCAGCTTCTTAAATACCTTCTCTAAGATGACGTTCATTATATCATAATTCAGAAGATTTCCTCTGGAACGATAAATGAAATTAAAAAGATATTTTGAACTCAGAACTTTGGATTTTAATACAGAGTTCGCCGGAGTTGAGGTCTCTTTCCAGTGAACTGTGCTGGGTGTTTGAAGATGTGAAATATAAATGTCCATTCCCTTCATTCCGTATTTTATTCACTTCCAATCATTTAAAAAAACTCTAGTTCCTATTTTCAGGAATGAACAGTTTCAAGAATGTATCACATAACTATACACGCAATAGTGAATACTGTGAGTGGAGATGCGGAACATCATCTTGACACCACACAATTACAAATACTACATTTGAGTTCAGAATATAGTAATATTCTTTCGGCAAGAATCAGCTTGTTTGTTTTAGGAAAGTGAATTAATTATGGGTGGGATTTCAATTCATTCATGTTGTGTAGGAATACCCTATCAATTTGCACGTGTTGGGTATACAAATCTGTTGAAGATTACAGAAATCACGACATGATCCTATAGTTGCTAAAAAACTGCCATTATCAATCAATTCAATGCAAATGTACTGAATTCACGAAGACCTCTGGGACAGTAGTGAAAGATCCTGATCTCAAAAAAGATGTGGAGGCAAAAGGTGAAAGTTGCCTCATGGTTCAACCTCCACCATATTCTTATATTCGCAACGCTACGTCAGCCAAAGATGCTTGGGATTATTTGGCCAAATCATTTGAAGATCAAGGACTATCAAGGCGCTTGAGAACTCTGTTCATCATCAAACTGAGAAATTTCTAAAGTATAGAAAAATATGTGTCAGAAATAACGTCATTATCTCAATAATTGCCGACAAAGATGGCAAATTGGATGACGAGTTCATTGGTGTTATTAATATGAGCCAATGATACTGGCACTTGAGAATTCGGGCCAAGCAATAACCAGCAAGTTGATTAAGACCACACTATTCACGTAGAATGCAAGAATGAATCCATAATTCAGCATTATTAAGCAAAAGGACTCTCATGAAGAAGAAGCCGAAATGCTATAAATGCGGAAAAATAGGTCATGAAAAACCAGATTATCCACAACTGAATGGTAAATCGTCAGAAAAAGTCTGCAAAAGTGAAAAACGAAATGTTGCTGCATTTTAACCGCACTGGGAGGTACCACAAATTGGATAGAATGGTATCCCAATTCTGGTGCGACATCTCATATGTCAATGCGAAGACACGGATTTTCTGAATATGATGTGTAGCAAACAATCAGATGATATGCAGTGAAGGAATGGGAAATGTTCCAAATTTTTCTTAATAATATCAAGAGTGTAATGAATTATCTGCAAACCTTTTTTCAGTATCAAAAATGGTTGACAGAAAAATGGTTGCGGTACAAATCACAGCTCCCAATGTTGGTGGAATTTACAAATTTGATGTGACAGAGAATACTGTAGATTCTGTCATTTCAAATTAGAATTTCTTTTATGATTTGTGGCATAGAAGACTCGGTCATATGAATCGCAAAACAATGAATTTGATTCGAATGGATTAGCCACTCGTGTACATTTCATATTCGCAAACCATAAGCCATATATTTCTTGCATTGAAGGAAAACAAAGTCGAATGCCCGTCACAAAAGGTTTATCAATTTTCTTGATTCATTTTTCAATTAAAACAAGAATATATAGAAAATTCAAACGAAATCAAAGGAGAAAACGTGACTTTCATGTGACTATACCATAAAGACAGGGAAGTAATTGTTTTGAAGAATCTTTCTTTTATATTATATTTCTGAAGAAGTTATGTTTCTCATTTGATATTGTTTCATAGACTATTATTTGAGAAAAATCTTAGTGTCAAAAAAGGCATTTATCGAGATACTACTAGTTTAGTAATCCTTATCAACGCACTCTATGTCGAAAGACCCATTCATATTTTTTCCGGTACCTGAGAGATCTATGTTCATGAGCCACTGAAAAGACAAGCGCTACCCCCTAACTGAAAGAATTATGTTCAATTCGGTGAAAGGGTAGGGAATCGCCATACACGAGGCTGCTATTTTAATTATGAACCAACCAAGCGCTTATAGCTACCACCATCAAGCATTGCTTTATAAGTTATTACCAATAAATCAAGCTAGTGTGATTGTGCTTGTTCTGGTATGTTGAGTTCGGATTTATTGCAGAGGCGAGATCGGTGGTTTAATTGAATACAATTCTGTTCTCTTGGTTCTTGATACCTACCCCCGAAAGGAAAAATTGACCAATGTTTTTTTTTCATTAGAAACTCAATCATTTCTCCCTCGAGAAAAATTTTATCTTTTGCCAATGTTTGTATACTATTTTAGAAAGAAATGAACAAACAATGAATATTTGCAAGAGCAATCTAAATACATTTTGTGTTTCAAGTAGGAATTACAAATAGATGAACTGGATGAATGTACATTTTGTTTTTGTTTTGAGGGGTGCGTTTGGCTTACCGAGAATATTTCACATATCTCTGTTGTGTCAAGAGGATCGCTGCAAATAGGCAATATTCGGATTACTCGCTGAAAAGTTAGAGGCGTCTTGAAAAATGAAATGGTTGATGAAATTGTAGTTTTTCATTTTTGAAAACTGTGAGGATTTAAAATGAATTTTTTTCACGGACGCTGGATAATAGAAAGTAGTCATTTCGCATTACTCATTGAAGAGGCTTGGTGTTCGTAAGGAGAAATTGAGTACTCATTTCTTTTTTGTACGTTTGGTAGTGTGTGGTATTCATAAATATTGTGTCAAGTGGGTCATCTTGTATAACCACGTTGGTGTGTGTACATTAACGGGGATCGTGATGTCCGATGGGTGAAATGAAATTTCGAATTGAAAGACGAAGAGTTTGTGAAGTTCCAAAAGAGGTCAGGAAAGATATTTCCTACCTCCTTTTGTCTGAGTTAAGACTTGGTCACTTTCAAAGCTCGACATGTACATTTTGGTATGGTTGTGTATGAAATAATTATTCTGAACGAAACTATGAAGGAAATCCGCCTTTCAAGCGGAATACCGTGGTTCAAATTCCTGCCAAGCCACCGTGCTGCGTGATCACACGTTGAAAGGTAAGGCCTCGTTAATCCATTTGCTCGGACATGTTTCCGACTTCTGAGGGTTGACGTTCGTCTTCTGGTTAACGAAACGAACAATTTCACAACAACAATTTTCCCAAATGATTTTCTTGAAGAAAGCAGAATCGGTACAATTGAACAACTTTAGACCTACAGTGTGTCCAGATTTTCATAGTTCCTGAAAATGCAATTTCAGTATGCGATAATACGTATACTGAACTTCAATGAAATACTTTTGCATAGTTTTTTGTTATCATATTTGGGGTCAATAAGAAAACAAATCGTTTCAGCGTATCTCGAAAACTCCAGAGCCCTTTTTTTTTCGAAAGTCACAACATTTACTCAAAAATGAAATAGCTAAAAGACTTGTTTTTATTAAGATAATTATCTCCCCTGTTACCTTTCAGTTTTTGATGGCACACATGTAGGTTCAATTTTTTTCTGTGATATGAAAATTGGATTTCTATCCTTGAATATGCAAACTCCTACTATAGTATGTTCCGAGATTTAATTTACATTGACCCAATTTCGATCATATTGCAGATAAATATCCGATAAATGTACCACATACGCCACAGAAAAATGTAATTACATGATTATAGAAAAATACCATTTTCTTCACATTCAATTAATAGACGAAGCCGACAAAATAAAAAGGAATTTTTTTTCCAAAAAACTGTTCAGGTTGGGAGTTATTATATGCAAAAACATGATTTCAACTCTTTTTTCACTCTCATGGTTTTTCAAATGAGAGAATCTTGTTGAAGAAATATCTCTACTCCCTCCTCAAGAATATAAACCAGTCAAATGGTAGGAGTGGTTTCTCAGAATGAATTCAGAAGTCAACATGACACAATAATTGTGGTAGTTGGTTGAGTGAATCGCAAAGTTTCAGGAAAGAGTAGGAGGTATTTGTCACCATATTTTCCACAAGATATTCCAGGAGTAACTGTTTCAAATGGACTCTTTTTTCCTTTTTGTGAATGAATTAAACGTCTACAATAGTGTTTGCTTAACATTTGATGTTACTTCTTTTATAGAAGTTTTGTATTTGTTTTGCGTTAAAAAAGAAAAAAAAGTTAAATATCACTTTCTCAAAACGTCCTTCTCTTCAAAAAATAATCATGTTCTTAAATTCCAGGAAGTGAATTGTGGACATTTTCTATAGTTAAGTCAATATCATTGAAATCTCCCAAATAAATTGGTTTGAAATGTTTCGAAGAAAAAATTTTCAAATTTATGAAGGTTGCCAAAAATACACTCTTTACAAGCCACTGTTATTCATGTATAATCAAGAAGTCAGTCATAGCTATGATTTGATTCTTTGGTGTGACAGTGAAAGTGAATCATTTCACAGCACAATATGGTTGAAGATGCCAACGTTGTTGGTGAAAGCGCATCGAATGTGTTTTCATTTCAACATTTGAGTAATAGAGCTTTGCCGAGAAGAGTTCACAGATTTCAAGATGACAATTGCGATTCTTGTCCAGGGTCGAATTCATCGAAATTCAGCAGGCGGGATTCAAAAACACTCTTGATAAATCCGAACATAACGAGTGGTTCCCCCGAATAAAAATAGAATAGGTAAAAGTTACCATTTCATCTGAAATCCTGACCGCAACGCGTAACAGACAGCGAACGACGGAAACCCTCAATTCACATGGAAGAAAGCGGAGAGGGAAATTGAATGAACAATTATCTGCACTTTAATTACGCGGTCTGCGGTTACTAATGACGGTATTGTCGACGACTCCTGCGGGAGTCAGCGTTTCGCACTCTCTACTGCTCTTTTAACTGACAAGAAGCTAACCGAAAATCGATTAAATAAACATTACTATCATCAATCGAGATACAAGAAGGTGATCTAAAGAGCATCTGATAATTGGGTGAAAAATGAGTAACTGATGGGAAAAAAAGTGATAGAATTTTCAAAATCGACTTCCGTGCACTGAAACGAACACAAAAATTTGTAAATATCTCCAGCATTCACAAAGCGAGAAACTTTTGAAGTGGATGGAAACATCAACTCTTATACATATATCAAATTGGGTTAGTACCGTGATAGCCAATGAACTATATCTCAGGGAACTCGTGCAAGTTCCTTCCAGGTAATCCTATCACTAACTATTTGATTCTCTGCATCCGGTCTTCAGATATTCATTTCTTATTAGTGAAAGGGGAGTAAACATCGGTATTGTAGTATTTGGTATAAAAATGAAATATGAAATAATACCATTGACATACCAAATGGCCATATTTGGAATGTCGATGTATGTTTATTGTTTCTTTTTTCATTTTTGGATAGTCGTTACTTCAAAATACCTAATATAAATAAGCTTACAAACCGCTTAAGGCCCGGTTTCACCAACAACTTCAATCTGGATTATCTTGCTAGCTGGATTATTATTTGTAAGCATTCATGTGTGCAGAAATTCCAGTTAGCAAGATAATCCAGATTGAAGTCGTTGGTGGAACCGGGCCTAAGTCACTATCTGAGAACTTAATATTCAGAAATTGCAGTTTATAAAAAAATCAGCGGACTGTATTTATTCAAAACTGAAAGATAAAATATATGTAAAATACAAATGTCATCATCTATCGTATACCGTGGGAAGAGTGTGACAAGACGTACATTGGATAGACAAAACCGTACTTTAAAACAAGACTTCAACAACATGCATATGATTGCTCTGAAACAACAACAAAAAGGCTTTGAATTGAGTGATAATTTTGTTTACAAAATCGAACTGCACTTCCAGATAGAAAATCGATTCATTATAACTGAAGTAGCTCTGCCTGCTACCAGCGAATAAAGAACAGAATTCAATAATCTTTGACAGTTTTGTTTGTGTGTGCTTTGGTCGACGAAGTTTCAACAAACTCACAGGTTTGGAGATTTTTCGAGAAAACATGAATTTTTATTCAATTGACCAACACATTCTCAAATACAATTGGGGTGCGTAGCTCTGAAAACAGATTAGTGCTAGAACAGAGGTTCGCAAAATTGGGGGTGTTAAGAAGAAAAAAAAGCACATTTTCTTGGGACCTATTTATTCAAATAATATGGTACTTGAGGTTATACAAAATTATAAACATTCATTATCACAAACAATTGACAAAAAAACAACAATGAATTCTGAAATAGAAATCAACAACAAAAGATAGTCATACTTTCAATGCGACGGATGTACTTATGAATTGACTGAAAATTATCAATATTTGGCTTCCGTTTTGTGAGAAGTAATTTCAAATCTCCCCGTTCTGTATATCTATTATAAAAGTTTTGTATTTGTTTTGTGCAAATTATCAATATTTGGCTTCAGTTTTGTAAGAAGTTATTTCAAATCTTACCGTTCTATAATGTTCAATGTACTCTTTTTATTTCTTCAACAGTTTGTTAACTGCACGAAAACTTCTTTCAACAAGATATGACGAGGGAAACGCTATCGAAAAATTTTCTCAATTTTCCACAGCCCAGAATATTTTTCGAGTATTACTGCATGTTAGATACCCTCTTTCAAATTTCACCTTCAGCTCCTCATTGGTACTAAGTCGAGTAGCTCTTCTTGAAATATCACATTGAACAATTCCGTTTCTTCAAATGGATTTATGATCCATGGTGGTATTATTATGGTATTATGGTCTCCTATGAACCCCTGGGGGTCCACCTGGACCACTTTGGGAACCTATGTGCTAGACCTTTTTTGGATTCAGTAAAATATTGTTGTCTGAATAATAATTTCTAACATTGTAGCCCTAATGATGGCGGAAATTATCACCGAAACGACGGTATTGAAACTGTTAAAAACATGAATGTTTTTCACTTGTCAATTTGACAAGTGGACGTGTTTTTGTTATGAACTTCGACTGAGGATGGAGGCATTCTAATTCTCACCTTGGTGACTCCGTCCCCTCAATGTTAGCAATGCGTTTCTGTTATCGATGTGGTTGTGCATGTTTTCACCAATTCTAGGTTTCCTATAGTTATTTCACTCGCCGCTATGGTTATTTTTCTTATGGTTATTCTCGACTTAGAATGAGACTACCTTGGTGATGAGTCTGGTATTGCCTATTCTGTTGAAAAAAACGTACTATCGAAGGAGAATTCTATAGGTTCACAGTTCGGGAAGAAGGATATCAAGCCCCAATTCAACTGCGATGAAGCTGCTATGGCCATTGAAATATCTGTGAAGAGGTATACAGTCCCGAATTTTCTGCGCGCTATGGGAAATTGGCGAAAGAAGAAGGTATTTCCAACGATATACTCGAACATTTTTTTCCCAAACCCAAATTTCAAACATGAAAAAATTATTGCAGGATGGAAAATATTCCTTGGCGACAAGGGTATTCCACATCGCGATACATCAACTTTATTTTTCATTTGGAAGTGGAACCTAGTACCTCTTCATTATTTTCATTTGATAAACTCATTGAAAAGAAGTGTTATTTTCGTTGATTTCGAGGCATGCAATATATTTCTTGAACACATTTCAGGATAATATATATATATATATATATATATATATATATTTATATATATATATATATATATATATATATATATATATATATACATATATATATGAAGGGGAGTTATATATATATATGCTTATAGAAAATCTGGAACAATACACTCCTGGAATGAATATATAAACATGCGAAATTTTGTAAACGAATGTGTGAGAGCCGAAAAACATGCCTACTTGAACCATAAATTCAAAACAGATCCTAGTAGCTTTTGGAAACTTTTACGCTGGCTCAATGTGACTCCCAAATCTACTGATTGTCCTACTAATATTGACAGTGCGAACAAATTCAACAATTCTTTCGTTCACAATGTCTCATTCGATGATATCAGTAATCAGTTCATCTCTGAACATTACGAAAACAAGATGGTGAATGGATTGAATAAAACATTTCAATTTTCGGAAGCAACAGTGGATGAGGTGGAAAAAATTATTTGTAAAATAAAATCTTCAGCTGTAGGCTCTGACCTAGTTGATATTAGGATGATCCAATTACTGATACCCTATCTTAGTCCGCATATTACATATATAGTGAACTTATCTTTATCTAGTGGTCTCTTTCCTTCCTCATGGAAAAACGCCAATGTAATACCTGTGCCAAAGAAAGATTCACCTTCCTCTATCAATGACTTTAGGCCAATCAGTATATTACCTACGTTATCCAAAATATTGGAAAAAGTCGTGGCTGCTCAGTTGAGTGCCTATTTTGAAAGTAATAGAATTTTACCTCGCACACAATCAGGATTTCGTCCATTTCACAGTACAACAAGTGCTCTTTTGAAGGTTTCAGATGATATCTTCCGAGCTGTGGATAGTAAACAAATCGCATGCCTTATGCTATTAGATTATAGCAAGGCATTTGATACTCTCACCCATGAGACTTTATGTATCAAACTGAAGTATAATGGTCTAGGTCCTACAGCAATATCTTTTTTCTCAAATTATTTATCAGAGAGTTGTATTACCTAGGGATGTTTCTGATTATATCAGATTAAAGAGAGGTGTACCTCAGGGTAGCATATTAGGGCCTCTCCTCTTTTCAGCATACACTGCAGATTTTTCCAATTATTTGGAGTTTTGCGTATCTCATCAATATGCAGATGATACGCAGATTTATTATACATTTCCCCTGGAAGATATCGGCGTAGCTGCTGAGAGAATTAATTCTGATTTGAAGGCTATATGTGATGTGTCTAACGCTCATGGGCTAGTCCTTAATGGAAATAAAACACATATGCTAATTTTTGGTAGTCAGAAGGAGAAAGTGACCGAAAGTAGGTTATTCAATATTGTACTTAATGGGCAATCGATCTCTTCCACTGATTATTGTAAGAATCTTGGGTTATGGCTGGATTCTCAATTGCGCTTTTGGAAACATGTAGGTCATCTGATTCAATCATCGTTTGGCGAATTGAAACTGCTCTATTTACATAAAGATATACTGAACCGGGAAATTAAATTAAAATTATGCAATTCACTTATTTTATCCAGCATAACATATTGCAGTGTGGTTTATTGGCCCGCTATATTGAATAGGGATAAGGAATGCCTTCAGAGAGTTCAAAACGCATGTATTCGTTTCGCATTTAATCTGAGAAAATTTGACCATATATCTGCATCCTTTTTGGACTCTGGCTGGCTAACACTAAATGAAAGATATTTGCTTCAGATGGCACGATTGAACTACAAGCTGCATAAATATGAGAAACCTTCATATCTCTTGTGCAAACTAGTCAAGCGTGGTGAATTACATGAACGTGCTACCCGGTATGGTGATCTGTGTAGCGTTCCTAGGCACTCTTCAACTTTATTCCAGCGTTCATTCAGCTATAATGCGGTAAAAATTTATAATTCTGTTCCCACAGAAATCAGGCGCTTAACAAACGTCGAGTCGTTCGGCAGACAGTTCAAATCATACTTATTAAATAAAAGAAATTAATATTGGCACTAGTTTTTACTATATTTCTGTCATGTTATTATTCTGTTCATCAATTGGTTTTTTGGGTGGTTATATGGAAGAGCGTGTTGCACGAATATCGCCACCCGCATTGTGTAAATCTATCTTCTGTAGTATTTGAATAAAGACAATTTATTATTATTATTATTATTATATAGAATAACGATTCCGTGACTTGTTCGAGTATAGGTCTTGATATAGTGGGGTTGCAGTCAATTTGACTATATATATATATATATATATATTTATATATATATATATATATATACATATATATATGTATATATGGAGATGAAAAGCGTATTCGAATTTAAAAGAAAAATAAATAATGACATGCAGTGATATTTGCATGTATTAGCGTCATTACCTTCTTGTTTTCAAAATTCGAATACGCTTTTCATCTTCATAATCACTGGACCACATATTTAATCAAATCAAATAAATCAAATATTCAACCGATTGTTTCATGTTAACCATGATTCGTACGTTCGTCGAATTACACTAATAAAATACCAGTAAATCTGCTACCTCGGTATTTGTGGAAATAGAATCGAGTGATAGGTCAAAAAAATCAACAGATACACATGTTAGTCCCAACATACTAGAATATCTTTTGGAAACCCAAATTTATCACAAAAGGAATATACCATTGGTACTCCCCCAGATATGATTATTGCTGAAACAACACACCAGTAGACTTATCACCGTAAATTACCGGTGTGTCTTGTAGAAACCCAGATTTGTCGGAATGGTAATCATCCCCAAACTGCAAATCCTTTATATTTTCTCAACATGAAACTCAGTTGAAACATTTTTTTAACATTTTTTGTTTCTTGATTTTTTTTTATTTTACTATCTGATACTTGACACCATCATAGATCTGATCAGTGGCACTCAGCAGGACCTCGTGAATACACGAAATTCCGAATCGTATTTTCCTAATGACACAAAAATCTCAATCATGAATTAATGATAGGGTTTGTCAATGACGATAAATAGGCAACATATCGAATTCTACAAGAAGTCTTGTAGCGGATTCAGCTAAATAAATAATCAGGCAAAAAGATGGAATAGAGGCGTATGACTGAAAACATTCCTTTGGGGTGTGTCTATCACCTAACACCAAACTGACTCAGTGGTATTTGAGATATTACAGATCTATCTTCAGTTGAAAGTAAAAAAGCACTACCAGTAACTCGCCTCGAAGCACTTCGGCAAATAGTAGATACCTCTTGTCCAAATAAGATTCTGTCTTCTGGGCATACTTATGAGAGTCATCAACCACAGAAAATGTTAAACAAAAGTAGCCTCAAGAGGAGCACTTATATTTCTTGGCCCTGCTCCCAAGGCAAATTGAGCCAGCTCATCAATATTATGTGTGAGAATCTGTACATTGGGATGTCCAATGAAGAATCCAGAAAAAACAAAACTGATCGCATAAGAGTTCAGTTGAATTTGATGATCATGAGAGTGACAAACTAAAAAACCACCTTGAATGTTGACTGTATATTCAGAAATCCGAGCATGAATATGTTTTTTTGGAGGAGATTTGGGTCATAGGAAGTTGAGAGGCGCAAGTTAATCCTCTCTTTTTCCCTTGATTCTTCGTAATAACCGAAAGTTATTTTATGAAGAGACCGTACAGTTTTTGAGCAATAAATGATCAAATCTAACTCGATAATGTAATTGTGAAAAATTCTGACTCCGATTTATATTTCTTTGTTTTCCAATTTGGAAGTATCGTTTATCGATTCCTTTCAATTCTTTCGCCTGTCGCCCATTCACTTTCTACCGATTCCGGCAAGGCTCTATTTAGAGCAAACTTACGACAGAAGGAGGGTGACATTAAAGTAACGATTTCCAGTTTCTCCACTATAACAATGTCGTTAGGCACCCGCATAGCAAATAAGCATCAGTGTGAACACGATTGGTGTGGGGCAGAGACCGCGATTTTCGAGAAATAATACCGAATGCAGGTCGGGTCCGCCGCAAATATCTTTCAGCCACGATCCACGACCTTCTACAAAGACGGAGGTACATGCATCAACGAAAATTGGGAAAAAAGAATTGCCCATATAAATTGAAACACGAACTGGTGCAGTGACGTACGGGTTCTCGAAGAAAATAAATGTATGCGATCGAAAGTTTTCGGTGTTGAGTGGAAATGAACCGCTGGCAGTTTTCTGGTTTCGGTACTATACAGTGTCATTTTGGATTCATGTCACATTTTCACTTATTATACTTGCTCGCGGGTGCAGAAAAAATGCGATAAAACAATCCAAATATTTATTTACATAGGCTGCTTTTAACAGCTTACAGCGCTTAAAGCCGCTCCACCAATTGACATTTCACCATGGAAAACTGTCAAATTTTATGCAGCGGCTTTAAGCCATTTCGCCATGGAAAACTGTCAAATTTTATGCAGCGGCTTTAAGCGCTGTAAACTGTTAGACGCGGCCATAGACTTGACAGTATTGGATAATGTCAAGAATAACTACCCCAATTGAACGAAATCCAGGAATTTTGAAAAAGCTGATATACAGTGAACACTCAACGTGAACATCTATAATTAGTAAAAAAACGAACTGCGAAAAAACTTCACAAACAAACAAGAGGTGAGGACATCATAACTATGCACTCGATGATTATTTGGTATTTTCTTCAAGCCGATTGGGAGTTTATTATATAATAGGAAGCACAACGGGACTGTTAGCTGTCAGTCTGTGCTTGGGTGAGGCCAAATCCAGGCTCTCTCTGAGACCATATTGATTGTTTCTGAAAACAGTATAGTCAGATGGGTTATTTTTGAGCTACATTATTGATGCAAGAATAAACAGGGAGGGAAATTCGGAGAACAATTTCTTACACGAAATGGTATATGGTTTGAATGATATAATTCTGATTATTCTCTTTTGGGCTCTGAACACCTCATCAGACCTTTCACAGTTGCCCCAGCACATGATGGCATAGGAAAGGCATGGCATGGACATACCCAAAATAGTAAAATAATAGGAGATTGGTCTCCACTTTATCTCCAAAGAACGTGAGTATAGATTGACATTTTTTAATACTGCATCAACTTGACATTAACAGGTCAGATGCTCATCTATAAAAATACCAAGATATTTAGTGACCCTATGTACAATAGTTCTGTTGTACTGTTGTGTGAGTATAAAAAATAGACTCTTAATGAAACCAGTGAGGCAAAAAAGTATAATTTCGGTTTTTACTTCATTCAAAACAAGTCCCTTAACTTCGCAGAAGTTAATCATTTGGTTGACCGCATCAGATGAGCATTTAGATACCATATCGAACATATCCAAAAAGCAGGCATTGGGCGGGTAAAAGTCCGCTAATGTTATTGTTGTAATGTAATGTATTGTTGTTGTCAATCTCGAGTAAATAACAGTTTTTTTTCCCCATTTACTTATAATAAAAACCAAGTGAAACTTCTGCCTTAATTTATAGTACAATGATTACAAGATGATAACGTGAAACTGGAATCTAACCAAGGACTAATGTGTAACATATGAACCTAGCATAGATTCAATGGGGTGTCAGTAAGGTCTATTATCGAAAAAAACATGATACATTTCGATAATTGGAATCATCATGAAATGCCAAAAGTACATTCCAAAAGTTTTATTTTCTATTTCATGGCTATGGCGTCTGGTCAATTCGCACCATCTAGTTGAATCTTTCAAATATCCAGAGAAGTGATTTTAAAGAAAAAAATCATCTGGACTCGAATCCCATTATAATATATGAGAATACAACAATTTTTTCAAGGGGCAATAATATCGATAAACTTATTTTTTTACTCCCACTATTTTGAACCTTTCATTATGGATCTGACAGATGTTAGGAAACGATTCATTCAAAATACAGGTGTATTCTAAATTAATAGCGGTCGCTTCCGGAATTGTTTTTTCAAAACGATTTCAATGACCCGAAAACCAAATTCAGCAAATTTTCGTTTCGAATTATTTGTGAAATTGAATTAAAAATGGCATTCTTAGGAAATTCTTTGTTTAACAGTTCATTCATTGAAACCGTATCTAGTTATATACATGAGGCAAAGACGTTTTCTGGCGCTTATGTATTCAAAACGTACTGGTCTGTGTCCTTTTCCGTCACTTACGGCCAGCCAATTAGTGTGAAAAGATGAAGAGACGTACACTTTTTGAATACAAGGGCGCCAGAAAACGCCTCTATCAATTATTTTACCTACTTGCTGTCATCCAGTGTCTCGTTGATCATTGAAAATGAGAGATAACCATGAAATTTTTGCTACACCAGCAGAAATCACCTCACAAGCATGGTAGGAATAGAAAAACTACAGTACGCAACTCGAGGATAAGGCTAGTTATGTGCACTCGGCTACAGCTCGTGCTGACAAATTTTGCAGATGCGTAATAGACTACTTGTCCTCTTCGTTACTTAATATACTATTATTAGGTATTTAGAGCGAACATTACTTATTTCATGGTTCACTTTATCTAAAGCCTCGTTCTCACAAATCAAGTTAGTTACCTCAAGCCACTTCGAATGAATCAAACGTTCATATTGATGTAGTTCTTTCAACATATTTTACTTTACTTGAAGTGGCTTGAAATCAAATAACTCGACCTGAGAGAAAGAATTTTATTTCATCCCAATTTCATCTAAACTAATGTGACTTGTCTAACCTGACTTTATTGCCTCATTCTACTGCATTAACATTTTTCCAGTACTTGAAGATGCACTGAATTTTTCGCAAGAGGGGCGTGCAGCCTTATATTTCTCTCTTTCTGTAGTAATGGGAACCACAGCAGCAAGTGCTATGAAGACTAAGACAGGCAGGACACGATGAGTCGCCTTTGGTGTAAAGCATTTGCTGAAAATCGACTGCTGGTGGCGATCATAGGCATCTTAATTCGTTTCCGAAAACTCCTACAAATTTCTCAACAGTGGTGCGGTAGATTCCAACCTCAAAGGACACCTGCAGTAATGGATCAAAAACGAATGAAAGCTCAGGATGCAGAATTTACTCACGATTTCTGACCCATAATATTGAAAAAGACCTCACTGAGATAAGTATGGCAGCTGGATAAATAACCAGGAAGGTATAGCTGAAAATCTCGCTGCCAAAATTAAGGGTATATATTATATATAAAGTGTGTATATTACAAATATATATTCACAAAAAAAATGTTTACAAGTTATGCAAACATAACAAACAAAAGTTTGAGTTTATAAGGACACATGGTTTAAAAATACTCGATAAGTGACTGAACACTTCTTACGCGGAAACGAAAGAGAACATAGGTATATATATACGAGGGGCCAAATGGATATGACATGACTAAGTGAAGTCAAGAACAATCTTTGAATTTGAGGAACGTATGAGACAGTGATTACAACACATATGTGTGAAAAACATTCTTATTCGGAATATATGGCATCACGTACCCCAAGACGACTCACATTATACGATTTCATCATTAATAACTCACCTGCGTTATGTACTTAGCACTCAAAATGTGGCTTGGAAATTTGGTCCCGAGAAAGATATCTATGGTTTGGTGGTATATTCTTGGAAAAAGTCATCACTATTCTGCGCATTTTCTGGAGAAGAATTCAGTCCCATTCATTGTTCGAATAAAAAAGAGCAATAAGTGACATAAAACATTTTGTCAAAATATATCCAAAACTTATGTTTCCCCTAGAATATATCTGAACAAAGTTTCAACTTCCTGATGATTGAGTACAATATTCTCCGGTGTAAAACAGGTGCAATACATCAAGTTCGTCATTTATGGATTCTGACTAGTTTCCTAGTGAACCCGTAACACTGAACAAGGAAATTCGACAAAAAAAATCGTTGATCTATTACAACTCGGCCATCTCATACAAGTAACAGCCACCCCTGCTGACCACCCTCCTCACTTCCTATTCTTTCCGCAACCACGGCTAATTGAGCGAAGGCGACAGTGGGCCTCGGTAATGAAGTTACCTTCTGTGCCGGTCTAATGGACACAAAGCGAGGCCCAGATAAAGCTGGTGGCCGGCCGCAAAAATAATGGTGGCGGTGCCTAGCAACATTTATCACTGCTGTAAATAACACCGTGCTTTGTCGTACTGATTATGTGTCGTTAAGCGCTAGATCATCGCTCTTTATGGTGTGTAAATGCTGGCAATTCGGAGGCCGGTTCGGTTGACTGCCCTAGGACGATTTCATTAATACATCAAGATGATTTTTCGAAAATGGGTCGCAATACATTACGATTCGTCGACGATAATGCCATACGAGTGTAGAGAGATAGTATGTGAAGAGGGATAAAGGGTAATAATTCAGATAGGCACTTTATTTTCAACAGGTGTACATTCAATTAGGGAAAATCTATAAATGAAAAGTTCTCTGTGAGATACAACTCCTATTCATCTACAAAGAACTTTCGTTAACATCTGAGTTGAGGTTCTACTATTACGATATCTATGGACTGGGCGAGAATGATGGATTTTTTGGATTAATATAACCTGAGATTTATCCTCCTTCGGAAACTTTATTGAACAAACGTCTACTGTTCATCATGCTGTTAGAAAAATACCGTGTCCTGGAAGTATCACCACGAGTCCAATACATAGCATACAGCAGACACGGGTGTTGAATTTTACAAAATTACTAAACATTGGCCGAGTTGAGTTGAATGTAAACTTTTGTTATTCGTTCATTTATTTTATCGCCCTATGTATAATTTTACTCCTTTCAGAATATTATAATTTTTATTCCATCAACAGAGTTTTCCTCTGAGAAATAAACGAACAGTTCTTCAATCATGACCGAAGAGGGGATCAGAAAAAGTCAACATCAAAACAAAGGTTCACCTCCATGCAGATATGGAAAGGAAAAAAAACAAATGCGAGAAAGTTGTTGGAATACTGATTCTGACCAATTGGAATTTAATGTCAATTTGGAAAAATTGTACGGTTTCTTTCAAGTGAGAAAAAGGGGAAAGGTTAGGTTCTCAGAATTCTCATGTCGATTTTTGATCCACTGGATCTTTTAGCAAAGTTTTCCATCGAAAAAAAAGTTTGGCAATTCAATATATCGTGGGATGATGAATTAGGACCTATCCTTAGGACAGTGGTTAGAATAACTCAATGATATCAAAATGTCGAACAATTCACAGTCCCATGATGTTATATACCCTAGCAATTTTCCAATGCTCAACTCCACACCATTTGCGATGCGAACCAAATGGCGTTTGATGCAGTTGTCTACTTAGGAATAGAAATTAATAATGGAATTCACATATCTTTCATTATGCCTAAAGGCCAATTCATGTGTCTCTCCTGTAAAACAAATTTTCTCAATAAACTGATGGAAGTAGCCGTTACTATGTGCTAGGAGATCATCATGAAAATTGAAAAATGAAACTTCATATGTTTTTTACCACTTTTATTTATAACTTAACTTACTGCAGTTTCTTCCTATGAGGACATTATCAAACGAATACTATGTCCGCAAAGGACGGAACTGCAGTAACGTTAGTTACTGGTATAAAAACATAGGAAACTTCATTCCTCAATTTTCACAAATTTTATTTCAATCCGATATTGGAGCTGCTGGCTGCAGTCCTAGGGAGTACGCTATCGGAATTCATTTTAGACGCCCCACCATCATATTCCACTCTATTTTTTGTTGGTCTTATTCCAAATGAGTTGTTGGTTGAATCAAATTAGGTACTGCATATAAATTTGAACCATTTTTGGCCCATAGATTGAGTGATACTGTGGAAAATGAATATCGCTGATTGTTGATGGTTACTTACTTCAGAAAATATTGCTGAAGATGCTACTAGGATTACGAAAAGTGTCGATTAAAGTGCTGAGAGTCATTGGAAAAATGGACCGTGCTTTCCCGGAATACTAGAGAGTGAATGGATAAAACAAACTGAAGAGTCCGTTGTTGATTCCTCAGAAATAAAAAAATCTTAGCAGCACAACAATCGATGCATTACCAATGTATTTGTCAAATATGGATATATTTAGCTTTTGCTGAAATTACATAGATCAAACATGTACAAGGTCTACTTATTGTTGAAAAATAATGTATTGCTAACAGTGAACTCTAGAAGCTATCGCCTTTTCTGGACGAAGAAATAATGATCAGAGTGAGGAAAAGATTGGAGCAGCTCACTGGATCTCTGAAGAGACGAAAAATTCCTTCATTTTGGAACCAAATCATAGAACACTACTATGTTGAAACAGGACATCATTTGGAAACTACATTCACAAATAAAATTAGGCAAACATATGACATACCAAATTTGCGGATGGCTGTTTGAAGCTGTTGGAATTCGTGTCAGTTTTGCAAGAATTATAGAGCTCAACCTGTCCTACTAGGACAGGCAGCTTTGCCAACATGTAGACTCGGAAGTTTTGTTAGACCTCTCTCTTTTTCAGGTATGAACTTGTTTGGACAAATTCGCTTCGACAGCATGATAATGTCGAATTGAAAAAGGACAAAAATAAGTCGGTTCTGTTGAAAATCGAACCCATGATTATAAAGTGGGTCGTCTCAGAGGGAAAACGCTCCACCAGCTTAGCCACTTGGACTGTATGATTTCTGAAAAAGAATAATTTCTGTTGAGTATTGATTATTTATTGGTTTGAAGAGTAGATGCCAGTCCTTCAATTCCAAACAAAAAAAATATCAATTGTGACAATTCAAACTTGACTCGATAAACTAGAAAATATTTCAGGTATAAGTACACTTATTTGTGCTTGAATGGAACAACTTGAATTTCGTGTTCGTAGGTTGACAAATCAGAATTGTGACGTTTCTACAAGGTTGTCCCTGGTAACCAGTTATTTTGTTCTTTGTGATTGGTGGAATTCATATCCTACCTTGTGCGGATATTGAATCATATCCAATAAGTTGACTGGAACCCCCTGCTTACCCATTTAGTGAACTATAAAGAAATATAATTACGAAATAAAGAAATATTTACGGGTGGGAGTACAAAAAAGTAGATTTCGTCAACTTTCGTGTCCTACTATTGCTTTCCTTTGCCATCATTTGAGTGACATCCCATTCTACGGTCTGAACCCCATTGGCAATAAGAATGTGTTCTGGTAATTCAAAACCACCAATTTCTCTGTTCTTGATCTTGTGTTCAGTAACGATATATGTTTGACCGCACGACCAAGGAATTTGGTAAATACAATTCTTTGTGTTTTTTGTTATGTCAGTTGGTTTAGTGTGTGTCAGTATCGAACGTAAAGTATTTTTTGTATTGAATAATGTTCTAACATTACACCTGCTGCCTATTCGCTTTATCTTTTCAGGCAGCAGAGGGACATAGGGTATAATGTTTGTTACGGATGTGTAGTTTGTGCAGGTTTTATGTCTTTGGTATGTGTTACTTTTTCCAATATCAGTCAAAGTATTCTCTATTTCACAGAAAGAGACCTCGTATCCAAGAAACAGGAAGAGATGGGTACGTGAGGAATGTGGATATGAAGACCCAAACTGGTACCTATCGAAGTCCAATAGTGAAGTAATGTCTACTGGATGTTCAAGATGGGGAATGATATTGAATTTTGTGATGGAAATGTTTCTTGATGCTACCAGAAATTCGTTATAACGAAGCTAAAATATGGGAACCCACATTCCAGTGAGGTAAACGTAAAGTGATTTTTTTGTCACAATACTTATGTGAATATTGCCATACACCTTTCGATGAATACTCATATACTCAAAGCTGTGGATGAATGGAAAATGAATATGTACATGAAATTTCACAGATGGCATCATTCTTAACCCTCTTTATGTACATGCTAGCTCGACCATAATCAAATATATAGGATTTTAATGTTTTGAGCATAAAGCAAAGAATGCCACTACATGACAATATCGATTTCTATTGATAATGAACGGAATCGAGTAGAAGTTCTCCCAAAAATCCACTTCGTGTTCACTAGATTATGTTCAAAGTATGAATAATGTTAAACAAGCAGGTATTTCACTCGTTATTATGGAATATGTGAACTTCAAGTAAGTATTGATAACATCTTGAAATTACAATTCAGAAATTATGAGTTATTCTTGAATATTTGAGGGATATTCGGTGGGATTTTTTTTCTGGCAGGACAGTGGGATATAAGAAATGAATTGAATTGATGAAATGTCGAAGACTTTCCATCAACATCATGGAATAAGTGATAACTGACCGTAAATGCAGCCCATGGGTAATTCAGTGAAATTTTGGTTTCATTGGTTATTTCGAAACACATGACTGGTAATAGTGAGACATAGGACGAATAGCTTTTTTAAAAAATCTATATTTTGGCGTAGGCGCTGGTCAAAATACCATCAATTAAAAATATTTGCCGAAACACGAATGTGTGAGGTAGAAAACGAAATTGACGACTGAATTAAACGGATGAAAATAGGATTCTAAATTCCTAAGAAATATTCGAATCATCAAGTTTTTGAAGGTTCCTTAAGAAAACATAATAATTTAATACGGAAAGTAATGAATGGCTGCCGATGGCTAGAACAACATATATAACTTTTCACTACTTTTTGGTTTGAATACTCTTAGTAAAAAGGCAAGTTGAATAACTATCACATCTATCAGTTTTCATCAAACGTCTAGGGTTGAATAAACGATGCGATTTTTTTGTACGAATTCACACGAAAGGAAAGTCCTCTAATGTTCAAAAAACAGCGCGTGCATCATGGGACAAGATATTACAAATTAATTTTAATTTTTTGCGTGTTGTAAGCCTCAGGAAAAACCTCATTCGGTCAGGAGTTCCAAAGTTCAGCTGTTCTATTGAGAAAAAATGCCCGAGCAAGAGAGGTTTGACAGGTCTCCAAGCTTACAACAAACGGATGGAAATTCCGGACTACCGGGTAATCCGTATTGATACTGCCAACGGTGAAACGATTGATGACAATTCAAAATAGCACCGACCGTGAAAATATCTATAGAATTCTAGGACGCTCCAACGGAGTGACCGAAGAATCTTCAATAAGACGGATTGCCTTAGTTAGAATAGAATCAAAAAGTTTGAATATATATATGTTTTGGGGCCAAGCTTCATACAAGAGAAATATATTCTAAGACAGGCCCGTATCTGTGCCTCGTACCTGAGAAGCACCTTCGGCGATCGATCTCAAATGGTTTTTCCATAGAGATTATGGCTGATCGTAATTCCTAGCATCGAAGATATTTGACATTTTAGGAATAGTTACTCCTGACATCTGAATATTAGATAAAGAGATCGGATTTCTTTAAGAAGGGACATGCCTGAGTTTTCCCGGCATCACATTTCAATTGATGCTACCCCATTCTATTATTTTTGCCATATCATCGTTAATACTATTGACGCCAATGCCTCTCTCAATTTCTGTTTCTCATGCTGATATGGGAACTCTGGAAGAGAAACTAATATGTAGAGTACTGTAGTCCAAAAAACTATCCATTGAACAATATTCTCCAGCAAATCATTGATATGAAGCAGAAATAACGTGGGCACCAGAACTGATCCTTGTGAAAACTTTTCAACAAAGCACATAATTGGGGAGGTTAACTATAAGACGGCAGTTAAGAAAGGCGACCTCGATGCCAAACTAGATAAAACGCCTTTGAAATGCAAGTGCAACAGCTAACGTTTTTTTTTTTTTTTTTTTTATTAGTCCGGAGTAGAATTCACAGCAATCATGCAAGCAAATATATAAGCTTTTTGTTGGTCAGTAGTAGCTTGTGATCCAACATCTTTTGTTGAAAGGAAAAAGAAAAATTATCAGCAACAGCCTTAACAAATGACCAAAATGAACGAGAACCGCTTGAACATCCAACTCATTTATTGCGTTAACATTCACAGATCTCCTTTCTTGAATCTGGATTTTTGCCCCAGCGATTGAATGACTCTTGTTTGAATGTAACAGCCTCAGAGCAGCTTGCCTTGAACCACAGTTTCTCAGACTGTGGTGCAACTTGGAATCAAAGTCTCCATTCTCTAAACGATGGTAACATAGATCTCCTGAGCACATAGAGTGGAATCGCCAGATGAAAATCAGTCCCTTACCATTTATTGGAGCCAAATACGAATGAGTTGTTGAAATCAAAGTGTGATCAGAATTACCAAAGGAAAGGTGAATTTTGATCTGATAGAGAACAGGGTGAGGAGAGAAGATCCAGTGTATTGGCAAATTGACTATTCGTATTAGGAATACGGGTGGGTTGATCTATTTGCCAGATCATTAGTACTAGCAAATGTCTCTCGTCCTTTTCATATATTTTTTTCGAGAATTGAAGTCACAACGAATTATCTACATTGAAATCACCCAATATGGTGACTTCAGCAATTGGATGTTTTTCTTTAATATAGTTGATCTTTTCCGAAAGAAATTAGAGTAGTCAACCAATTAGAGGAGTCATGGATAGGTGATAAATGAAGGCAGCAGACGAACTTTGTCTGCTGACGATTGACAAGCCTAAACCACATCACCTCAAAATCCTTTGGTTCCAGCCCTACTTCACTTTGGCACGATAAATCATTCCTAGAGTACAGACAAACACCATCTTTGAAACGAAGGCCAGAATAGAATTCAATACCTGGGCAAAGCATAAATATGTACTTTATTCGTAGATGAATTGACCTGACTTTCAGTTAGAATGAAAATAACAGGTTTTCCTGTTCGCAAATGGTGATGCATATCATTTATATTATTCATTCTAAATGGTGGAATAATAGATTCTCAAAAGTTTCGATGAAGGATCCCCCCGAGAACCTCCCACCCGGAAATACGATTGAGGGGGTATTCTACTTTCGGAGTTTTCTACTCTGGAAGACATTATCATCATTTTTCATCATCAAATAATTGGGGAAAACCGGAACACATACTGAAATGTGAATTAACAATTCACAACACTTATAGTTGACATGGTGGTATTCCACCAGGCGATGGTAGAGACCATCTTCCACCTGCGAGCTTATTTTTTCAGCGGAAAAGTTGGAAATTTTTGTAGAGAGCGATTACTCTAGTACAAAACCGATATACGGCACTCGACGCGCGTTTTGCTAATAAGGTTTCTCTAGGAGAATTTTCAACTTCCATAAGTAATGGTGATATTTGTATTCTTCCCAAATGAAGTTATTTACATCCCTATTCTGGTATGTTCTGTATCGAAAAATACTCGCGAAACATTGATTCATTAAGTTAATATTATTCCGAGGGTTTTGGAAACACTTAATCGAATCAACTTAAGAAACCATTCAACTTAATCAGTTCTTGAAGCCATTCTTGAAAAGCGATAAAGTGATGTATACAACTATTTCATAATGCGTTCGTTCTCTAAAAAATTATTGAGTCATAATCCTCTGTACTATGAATTCGTTTCATAGTATACGCTCTATTTGGTGGTATTCCCAAGTGAAAAAAAAAATATCGAGGTAACAATTCATCATACCACGAAATGAAATATACAACATATAGAAACCGTAGTGGAGAAACATTATCTAACATCGAACATGACTGAAACTACTCCAATTTTTGAAATTGAAATACACGTAAATAAATGGAAAAAAGTATTTTCACTACTACTTGTACTGCCCAGTTATTGCAATGACTCGATTACTAATTCTAGTTCTACGATTCACTTCATACACACTTCACTTCATCTTTGAAAACCCCTAAGTTTCATCATTCATAAGTATTGTATACATTTGCCCCCGTACCAGCATCTTTCCTGTTGAAAGAGAGAAGAAAACAATAAAATCCAAACAACACTCGAGACATATCGTGTTTGTCCTTTTATCAGACTACTGAGAAGTATTATAAATGTGCTGAAATATGTCAATTCGTTTGTCGAGTCCCGAGGGAAGAGGTTAAGCGCTCAATTTGTCGCGGTAGAGCATTAAAGTTGGCTGCGCCTCGAAAAAGAGAAGATCCACTCCCTTGGCGCTCGTCAACAAGATTACCCTCTAAACGTAATCCAATCACAGGAACTTGACTTTATATGTGAAGCTACTGCCGCCTGAGGTGGAGGTCACTTTCACTTCAATACACGCACATAATATTATATTAGATTGGAAATCATTTGTTGGTTACGGTTATTTCCTTTTCGAATCAAGGGAATTTGCGGGAAAACTTTTTTTACTTTTATGGTGTCGGCACGAATGTTTTTTTCCAAACGTGTGAGATATACGAGGTTTTTCGAAAACAACTGTTCCGTAAAGACTCACAGAACATTCGAGCTATATTGAATGATGTTGATCTTCGAACTCTAACCAATCACAGAACATTAATGCCACCAAGATGGAGACTACTTCCAACAATGAATTTATCTGACCTACAGCTAACGTCAATTAGTTTTGCCTGTACGTCCCACTTCATACGCTTTTCTCGTAACTTGACCATACTCCACTCTCCAAACATAACCTTAGTCTTTCAAATCTCTTCATTTTCAACTGTTCCTCAAATCCATTTCAGATTTCATTTAATTTGATGCAGCTGGGACAGAAAATGAAGCGGGGAGACCCACGTACAGCCAGTACCTCAGTGAAGACGGGAGGATTTCATCACTGGCAGAGGTCGTCTGAGCATACTCGTCAATTGATCATGATGATGAAAAAAACAAATTTGTATATCTCAAACTCTAGGTCAACTTTGAAGACAGTTTCTTTTTCCCAACACAGTAAGTTAGTATGTAAATATCTGTAAGAATTGATATTGGAATCTATACAAGTGTAGAAGGGCAGATTTTTGATCTCAATCAATATGTGTATTTCAATGAAGTCTTTTCTCAGGGCAAACATTTGCGAATTGGTGTACCCCAAGGATCAGTCCTAGGTTCATTATTATTCATCATCTACGTAAATGATATATTCCAGGCTCTTTTGCCTTCTCATTGCATTCTCTTTGCAGATGATATAACTTTTTATAGCTCAAATACCAAAGTCAGTAAACTACTTGAGAGGGACGAAACCACCTTGTTCAAGGCCAAGGAATGGATAATATCAAACAAACTAGTTGAAAACCCAGACAAATCTCCCACTACAAATTCTATCGTTTCTATTGTCATGGAAATAACCTTGTCAAATTGTATAACACTGGATAGTGGTCCGAAATGGTACAGTCATGTCGAAAACCTACGAAAAAAAATGAAAATCCAAAGAAATTAATGGATCACAAGACTCTCATATCTGCCCATTATTCCCTTTTCCATTTGCACTTGGTATATATCATCACTTTATGGGGTGGTTCGCCGCATGCGAAAATGATCTTTATCTTGCAAAAACGGGCTGTCAGAACTATTGTGGGTGCATGTCCCAGAGATTCAAGCAGGGGTATTTCAATTAAGCTTGCTATAATGACTTCACCAACCCTTTTTATATTTTATTCTCTGATAGAAATACATAACAATTTGGACTCTTATATCAAACACAAGGATATTCATAAAAATATCACAGACGAAATAGTAACATGTTGACGGCTCCCAAATTTCGTCTTGCAACTTCACAGAAAAATACACTGGATGTTAATCTTTACAAGAGTCTCCCAAATTATTTCAAATCACTTAATTCAATGAAGTTTAAGCAATTGCTCAAACAATGTTTGCTCAAGCACAGTTTACAGCCCATTGATGAATACCACAGAAGTAATTAACACTCTAGACTACCTGCATCAATATAAATACGCCTTGAGAAATCGAAACGTTTAGTCATCGGAAATGAGTAAGCCTCTGAAGAAGCTAACCACTCGCGCTAGCGAAAGGTTAGGAAGAAACTCCAAAGAACGACAGCCTTCAAGCCCGAAGAAAAGTAGTTATACTAATAACCTCGGCCGCGAAAGCCTTAACCATTTTGTCATCTTTTCAATACTTTTTTTCTGGAATATGTACAATTGCAACTTTTATTATGTGAATTGTGTGTATCTATATGAAATGATACAAAATAATCAAATGGTTCACCTCTTGGATGACGCATGGAAATTCAACTCAACCTACCAAAGAGGGGTGCAGGAATCGATTGTCTCCATCATTGCCTGAAAAAACCTATAGTTCATTGTTTAATCAGAATGGTCGTTGATTTGTTATTCACAAAAAAAATGATTACCAAGTCGAAAAAAACTACAATAATGCTTTTTTATGTATTGAGCACAATAATATACTATTTATTTTCTGACATTTATTCGTGAAATTATATCATCAAAAGATCTTATCTTCACTTCTACCGAATCATTTCTACCGTTCTCACTTGAAAAATAATCCCTGGTAGTGGTACTTGAACGTCATAATTCACTCATTCGAGATCCTCAGTTTTTTTTTTTTTAATTTAACAATTTAAATCTTATATTTCAATTTTCCATGGGACTTTATTTGAGGTACAGGTAAGTACATGTGTGTAAGTATAAATAATCGATATATACATATTATATACTGGCATGTCACGTTGTTACAGAATCTAAATATACAGACTTAAAAAAAGTAGTATTATGACATTACATTTCTTCCAACAGTTCTACTGAATTTCATCGATTCACTACTTGTACCAATCTTTCGAAATGAAACCATCAAGAGAAATTATAGGCGAACTAGCGGTGTGTGAGCCATAGGGTTGAAAATTTGAAAAAAGCATTCTGTTGGTGAGAAAAACATTATTCTCATCTGTTTGTTGATTTAGGAAAGAGATAATATGAGTCCGTTGTTTTCTTTAGGAAATCATGAAAAATCATAATAAAACTTCCTATATTTTATACTACTTGCATTTGTAACTGACGTTACTTGTAGTCTCGTTCCATAAGGACATTATAAAACGAGTACTATAAAAAGTTTATAGTATTGGTTTGATAATGTCCGTATCTCTTCGGATCAATAACGATGGGAATGATAACAATTGATACAATTAAACTATTCTAATTCGACAAGTGAATAAGTTACGACTGATTAAAATTCTTTTCGAACAATTTTGAGTTATTTCGACTAATTTAGCTTCAGTCTAGATCTGGTGTAGCTGATTGGAAAGAAAACACAAGCAAGATCGTCGAAGGGTCCAATGAAGTTGAGGCATCATGTTTTCAAGGAGAGAAAAGACTCAGTTAGATCCTAAACAAAGTGACACTGAATTGTTGGTGAATGCCGCTAAGAACTCGAGACCCTGGCTAACCATACTGAATAATAATGCCAGGATCCTCAGGCAAATCTATAATTTCATCAAATCCCCATGATTTCTTCGAGAATATGTTATAATCGGTTGAAATGATG
This sequence comes from Zygogramma bicolorata, assembly GCA_032362365.1. Lineage (NCBI taxonomy): Eukaryota > Metazoa > Arthropoda > Insecta > Coleoptera > Chrysomelidae > Zygogramma > Zygogramma bicolorata. The sequence continues at coordinate 441,234 of JAVJAQ010002333.1, read as the reverse complement.
CTTCCTAATTCTTAATTATTGTAAATGAAATGGAATTATGGTTAATGACCTGACATTCAAACGATGGTCGTAGGTAGTATCTAGTTCAGCTACGATTCACCTGAATCAGCGATTTTTGACGGCGCGGCGCGTTAGCGGGTGGAAAAGCGTGTCAACTCTATCCTCATTAATCAGTATAGCGACGGCGGGAAATGGTTACATGATCGTGAATAATATCCATATTCCGGAAAGGTAGCGCCGCGTTGCCACTATCGATATACTTAGGTGAATGTTAAGTTTAAAATAGTAATATCTGCAATCAGATATATCTTTCTGTACGTGATTCGCTAGTTGGATTGTCTCTCAGGCTCTGCTGTAACTATTGCCACCAACATATGTTATGGGTTTGATGGAGCGATGACAGCTCAATTTGCTCGTTGACAGCCCAAGCGTTTCTCTGTGTATGATACCCGTGCAGGAAAAAAATTTCCAGCTATGGAAAACCAAAGACTTTCAAGTTGTTGGTAGGAACGACCTCACACTGATGATGAACCAGCTAGAAATATACGCAAGTATACCCCCCTAATAATTGGAAGTTAATTCCTTCACTTGTATCACCAAAAGCATATGCGGCAATTTTTTTGTGAAAGTGTTTTGATTTACACAGAATTGCCAGGCCTAAGAATAAACGGTACAAAGTCTTTCTCGGAGAAGCATTATTGTTCTCTGCTCTTTCGGCACTGATTCCCATGCGTTCGTGAATTCAAAATACTCTGATGGCAAAGTGTTCAAGACTCTATTCAGGAACAACGACTCTGGGAGCTTAACTTTGTCTTCTTTCCACGTCTCGTCTTGCAGTTCGACCCATAGTTTTTCCAGTTTAGCTATGTGTCTGGCGATAGTTTCTGAAGAATCCTTTTCTTTGATTCCAAAAAACTGGTTGAAAAGTCTATCTTGCCTTTGTTCAGTCTGCTGCTCGTAGATGCTGTGTAGTTTCTCCCACATTTCCATCGAAGAGTTACACATATTGATTAGTTGTCTAACTTGCGAACTAAGGCTGGATACTATGATATTCTGAGCTGAGTATTCGGTTTTATTGTACGATTGTCTCGATTTGTCATACTCTAACTGCTCTTTCTCAGAAGCACCTTCTTTGAGCACAGGATTTTTCAACTTTCCCTCGACTGCATCCATTGCACCAAGCGCTTGCAGCTGGATTTTTACTTGGAATTTCCAATCGACCCAATTCGATTGACTTTCTAGTTTGTCGACTATATCAAACGTGACATTCAATAATGTACTATGGAGACCCCTTGGTAACTCATAAGAAACAATTTTGTTCAAGAAAGCAACACACTGAAATAATTCAGTTTACTTCATAACAGGCACCTGTCGGATATAATTAAAAGCCCTCCGTGATGACCGTCATCGGAGTCTAACTCAAGATATATGAGCCTTTGAAGAAGCTAGCCACTCGTGACAGCGAAACGTCAGGGAGAAATTCCAAAAAACGACGGCCTTCAAACCCGATTCAAAGTAGTGATACTGACCCCAATGCATATATTGATGGGAACCCCACACTTCTGGCCATTCATCGCCTAGTTTGCATTTACAATGCCAATGAACTCCTTCCTCCTCAGAATCGGATATCACTAGCAGATGAAGGAGATCTAAAGGAGAATTATTTCTGTGAAGCAGCAAATCGTTGATATCAGATTAAGATAATGTGGGTTCTGAAATTGAAAATTACAGAGCACCATCATTCGTGGGTAAGGTGTGGTATGTTTCCTTGTGGACAACTATAAAGGGTGAGATCCACCAGATAAAAAATTCAAAAACAATTGAGGAGGCAAGCCATATGACAGCAACTCATTGAAGGGTCCTTGGCGCCAAGGGTGGTTGAATTATGCAGGTTTGGCAGACGCCACGTTCAACGTTTCTCTGTCTTTCACGATAGATAACTGGCATATATGTGAGCTAACAAGTCTCGGTTAACCCCGTATTTTAATTGAATATTAAATTGAATACATAAATTTCCACTGAGTTAGTTGATCAATGCTTTGTTCGTTACCTTCAGAAAGGCAGATAGAAAAGCAGTAGGTCTATTCCTATTTGCTTATACTTTTTTGTTGTCCTCTTCGGGCACAGGCTGACTATGGCAGATTTTCAAGTTAGATGAAATAAAATGATCCACGTACAATATAATGGTGTTAAAGTGCCTCAGAACTCGTAAACATCCTGAAATTGTGCAAGAGGGGAAAGATGTTATTTTAGAGCGGATCTTCAAAAGCAGCTATTTGATCATATTCAAGAGGTATGTTGGCCCAATAATAATAGTGATGATGAAAAGTAATGTAATTTACCCAAGCTGCCAAGGGACTCATCATCCGGGTTTTTCTATTCAACCTCAATCTTTAGGGATCCATTAATTAACATATATCATTAGTTCTTCAAAAATATTCCACAGGAATAAAAGTAACGATAAAACCGGTGATGAATTCTAATAAACACCCATTCGAGAGACCCCTCAAATGCGGTGCAAATTGAGTCAATAAACTTTTCTCTCGTACCTAAATAGGGCGTGAAAGCGGCATTAGGCCGACAAGTGTAGAGATCAAATCCTTAGTGCGGCAGCAGTGATTAATAGTGGTACAGTGGCGTGTAAATGAAACCTAAGTAATTAAAATCGGATCTCAGTTCGCCGCAGCATCGATATCTCTATATTGCTCGTGTACCCGGTTATGAATAATTCATCGAGGGTTGCCGCGGAAATTTAAATCTCAAGATGCGTGCCTGAGATATTCCTTCATGTCGTCAAATGATGCGTTACAAATTATGAAGATATTTTTGACACCAGCGTATCATCTGATCTCTCGGTGGGTTTTGATTCACATCCGCTCATGGTCTTCGCAGATAAAACAGCATGGCATGGAATGTGAAATTTCGTTTCTGTCACGGAAGAAGTCATAGATGAAAACCCAATATAATTCGATTGACTCTTGAATGATTTTATTCACAATAATTGCAACCTTCTCTTATTATTCAATCTTCCCATCATTTAATTTGAAAGGTCTTTCTGCTAATCAAAAATCAGGTAACGTGTACCGCAACACCCTGATAGTATACACTATCTCAATACCGAATGGATAGAAAATATGAAGACACTCAGAATCTCCCTTGAAACCTCTTTAATGAGAACTAGAAATGATACGCTACCGGTTTATCAACTATTTGATCAGCCACAGCATCTTACCTTTTTTGAGGTCATCCTCTCTCGCTCAGAGTCAGTCTACTCTTATTGTCGAAAATGCCACTAATATTTCAATGGATAATCCTATAATTGCGGTTATCGTGAAAGAAAACTGAGATTTACGAGATTTGATTGACAAACACATTCATGAGAATAAGCATATTATTTCGACAAATCCACTACTTCCCGACCTAGATACTCAGTCATTCTTTGCCAGTAATTCACTTCTTGGTAATGTTACTTTTTCATTTCAGTCAACTTCAAATTTTGCAGTATATAAAGAGCTACTGGCCATTAAATCAAATGCTATTGGTCCTGATGGTATAAGCATTCGAATGATGGCATTGCTGTCCTCGTATCATTTCATTAATAACACACATTTTCAACACTTGTATTGAAACTTCTGCATATCCCGCTTTCTGGAAAAAATCCAATGTAACCCCTCTTGCCAAAACATCTGTCCCACAAACTTTCAATGACTTGCGACCAATCAGCATTTTATGTGCTATGTCGAAGGTCTTTGAGAAAATCATCAATTCGCAAATACGGAAACATCTTGATGAATTTGATACCATCTCTTCCTCTCAATCTGGCTTCCGTTCTAGTCACAGCTGTACCACTGCCCTACTGCAAGTCGTAGTTGATATCCATACCGCGACAGATGATCAGAAACTCAGTATCTTAGTACTGATTGATTATTCAAAGGCTTTCGACAGAATCAATCATGAACTTCTTCTGGATTTACTCTAATATGTCGGATTTTCCATCCATGCTGTGCGTTTACTTAGGGAGTATCTGTTCGATCGATATCAGCGTACCTTGTTTCGGAATAGTGTGTCAAGTTTTCGGAAAATGAAAAATGGTCCCCCAGGGTTCTGTTCTCGGTCCACTATTGTACATCATTTACACATCACAGTTACCCAAATGTTCGAAACACACGAACATCCACAGTTATGCGGACGACACACAACTGTATATTCAATCTGATGAAAATATTTCAGCTGAAGCCTTTCAAAAAATCAACTGTGATCTTGAATCGCTATTGGGTGTTTCAAAAAAATACTGCCTTTCTGTGCATCCCTTGAAATCTTCTGTGATGCCCTTTGGCCGACAAGCTTCGAGGAGACGCAACTTGAACGAAGTGAAAATCTTCCTAGAAAAGAACACACTACCTATTGTGGATCAAACAAAGAATATAGGGTTAATACTCGACCATTCTCTCAGATTCTCCTCCCATGTTTCTAAAATACTAAGGTGTGGCTACTGTAACTTGAAACGTATTTACGCTAATCGAGAGATATTAAATCAAAAATCAAAAAAAAATTGTGTAATGCTCTTGTTCTCTCCCATGCAAACTATGCCGACGCGACGTGGTGTACGGTCCTAATTTACTTCAAACTGATAAAAGAAGACTGCAATTGGTACAAAATTCTTGTCTCAGATTAATAACTGGCACACGCCGGCGCCGTAGGGAACATGTCTCACATCTTTATCGCAAGTTCAAATTCCGTACCGATGTCCACACCTCGAACTTGAGACATAGAAATCAATTATCAATGCCTCTGCATAACACAACTCATTTTCGTGGCTCCTTTTCGTTTTGTATTACTTGGCTATACAATAGGCTACCGAATTCTATGAAACACTGGCCCTTGAATAAATTCAAATCGAAACTGAGAGATGATCTACAAAATGAAATAATTTCCAGTTTAATTGGTTTCAGAAGCTGATCTCTGGATATTTTGTATTTCGAAACTTTATCTATGAGACCTAATATTTGTAATGGATATTTACGAGTTTTTTATATATTTTTCTATTTCAATGTTGATACTTCTTATTTCTTGTAATGTGGGCATGCGTATGCCTGTGATATATTCTTCACAGGCGTGCGCATGTCTATTTTAGATTGGATGGCAGAGCAAGTTCCCGCTGAGCCACTTGTGGTTCAGTTGGAAATTGAATCCTGCCTTTTGATAGAATATCTGTGCAAGACCTTCTGTAAACTACTTTTGTCTCTTATCTATCAATAAAAACCATTATTATTATTATTATTGCCAAACTCTACGTAGAGATATAATATTCACAAAAATGACAATGATGGCATTTGTTCGGAGCTTCATGCATTTTGTCCATTTGCCATGCCCAGGTGGAACACATAATACATATGCATATATTTCGTCTGCATCTGCGACAGACATTTTCAAAGGCGATGCGGCAAAAAGCTATTATCCCAAAAAAGGTGGTTTGACACCATAGATTTGAAAAGATAAAAACCAAACATGCACTTTAATAAATAGAGAAAGAAATTAGTTTCAACAAAAAAATGAAATTCTGGAGCAATACTTATTTAAGTGCTTTGGCTTGATATTTACATATTCTGTCAGAAAATGCATTCCGTGAGAAACTCTCACAATCAAGAATAAACAACAAATTGCAAACTTCTCAGGTACGAAAATAAAAAAAAAACATAATTTTCCCCGTCAATTACAAAATTGGAACCACACCCACTGAAAGGTAGAATTTTTATTTCCTACTGAGGGTTTTGGATCGGTTTTTTTGGCTTCAAAAATCAAGTTGTTTTTATTCTTGACATAGTCATTCATTTGCAAATATGGACCACAGATGAAACAATTTTTTTATATTCTCTACCGCATGTCTGTGAAAGTTCCCCAAATGAATAATCGGATTGAATGCAAAAATGTTAATTCTCCAAATACAAAAAAGATGATTCTGGAAAATGGTCATTTCTAATATCCTCAAAGATAGCATACCTACATATGGAAAAATATAATTCAAAGCATGAACAGTTGGAATTAAAAATCCTCCTCTCTGTATATATTCCATGCCACGTTGGAAAAATTGATGGAATTGCACTATTGGTTAATTTTGGATATTTTAACAATTTTTTCTGGACTGATACATTGGATAACGTTAAAATATCATATTTGATAATATCGTTTTCTTGGATATGAGCAGAACATCCGCTGACTACTGAGATGAAGTCCAGTCTTTACGGGGTATAGCCGAAACCCAATTCTTTTTCAATTTATCGTCCTCAAGAAATTCAAAAATGTATATATACTCGTAATGTTATTTTGTGAATCGTAATTTGATTTACATCCCGATCCCGGCTTACAACAACGACGCGGAATTTCTTATTAGAATAGAGGCAGACAAGTGAATTAACCGAAAAATTTCACCTTACTGAAATTCCTTGAAAATGCATAAGATAACACGTTAGCACTCAATGCCTACAAGAAAGTTTCTCACGAGAACTACATATTCACTTCAGCAAATAATATTTAATACTCCCATGCGTAGTTGCCAAATTTCTTGGCGGAAGCTTTCAGATATCGAAGGCTGTGGTGGAGTTGAAAACTGAAGACATGCACCGCACTAAAGCCCTCACATTCTATTCAGGAAACAGTTTGTCTCGGCAGAAGATGAAGCTTTGGAATTGATCAATAATTACAGAAGCTGACGACCGGAAACATTTCCATTCATATAATTATGCACAGATTGTTCTTACAAGTTTATAATTTTTTCAAGAGTTTCCAGACTATTATCTTTAAGTGAAATCAACAAATAAGCTACTCACAACGGTGTACTGTATACGATTCACAATACACACAACATCAAAACAAATCTATAAGTCATATCACCAACCAATATATCGTGAGTAACTGAGGAGAAAATAATTAGAAGGAATGAATTTATGGCGCTATAGGAATATATTTCATCTCGAACAATCGCTGGTATCAGTCGCATCTTCGGGGCAGCATGCTGGGGTAACTGATCGCAACTATTTATTGACTGCTGCTGGACATCGCCCATAAAATATATCGGTTCCGGTACGTCCGGACCAGGCTCGGGAAAAACAGATCACGTCTGAAGCCGCCGCCGTAAAAAGTCGGCATCGCCATCGCGCCCAGCCATGTGACATATGCGGACACCAGATGCAAACAGATTAGTATCTACTGAGAACAGAGTTCGTAGCATGAGTCCCAGAATGTTGATTTTGAATGTGATTGAGTAAGGAACAACGAATTCGAATTTTAACGAATAAAAAATCAATCTAACATCTATCGAGATTTTATTATTGATCAGAAGAAGAGATGATGACAACCAAATCTTCATTTCTGATAGGACAATCCTCAAGAATTGTTTTTTCCTTGACCTGAAAATTTCCAGGCTGGGATCGATCACAGTTCAACAAATTCATTATTTGGACTAAGCAGAGCCCTGAACAACTCAAACAAAAATGGCTGTAACGTGACGGGTGACAAATATAATGGAGCTTTTTTTTGAGATAATTTCGAAACTGAAAAAACAGATCAATCGCAATATTTTTCAAATAATTTTTACCTCAACTTGCTTAATAGGCAGTTTGGGGGGAAAATGTATACTTATGAATGTGTTCCTTGATTGTTCTTAAATCTACATGTCAACTATTCAATTTTTAATCAATGAATGCCCAAAAGAAGCACACGGAAGAAAGGAAAAAACACAAGTGTCACAGGTGAGAAAACGTATGATCCCACTACAATGTTAGATTTGAGAACTTTGGAGTGACACAAAACAATATTTTATAATAGAACGCTATACAACATGGTATTATAAGCGCGAATTCAGTCTTTGTCCTCCTTTGTCTTTACCAATTTTATGTCACACTTCAATTCAGAGGGATGTATACAACTGCTGCTGTTTCAATCTTTCTCTCGATCTCAAAAACATTAGCTACCTAATTTTTCTAATTATTGTGAAACAAAATTCAATTGAAAGTCTTGTAACTGAGATAAAGATGACTAAATTGGGCCTCGCAGTTTCATATTCCATTGATTGTGACTGTTCTTTTTTATTTCGGTGGTACAAAGTGGGAGGATTGCAATTTGCTCTTTTGATACGTAGTTTTTTCCAATATGCATAAAAGACGTGTAGATCTTAGACCAACTTGTTTTATAGAAGACTTCATAAGGAATTAACATCAAGTTATATTTTCTTTCCAGGTGTATTTACGGAATAACGTTGAAAAAAATGTAATTTGTTTTGCTTCACTGTCTTTTTTTTAACAGTACGATTTTTTCCATTGCGGGGATCGATATTTCCATGATATCCATCACTCTCGACTGATCTGATTTTCATCAAAAACTGATCTACGACACCCTTATTCGAATGGTTCTGTGCTCAACGCTCTTAGCTACTTATTAGAGGCTGTTAGGTTCTCAAGGATGCTTGATGAATCTCTCTAAGAATTGGGTTTTTACCTCTTCGCTATATCGATTCAAGAAAAATCGTTGAAATTGGTGAAAAAGGAAAAGAATAATAGCATGTTTAACTACGCGTCGCTCCTGAAAGTTAATTTTCTGAGCGAAGTTTCCATCCAATCACTTGTAAATTCACTGGTGCCACTATATTCAGGAAAACACTTGCGGAAACTGCATGAAAATTCTAACCGTGAGAATTCTCATTCAGTTTTTAACGATTATTAACGATTATATTAACTTATTTCATCTAAATGAACGTCTTTTTCATAAGATGGAGAGAATTTCTTGAATCTTCTTACCCCACCCCCATGTGCCCCAACCTTCATCAAAAGGGTAGCCTGGGTTAAGATAGTTGAAATACCCTCAATCACAAAACTTCAATTCGACCTGTGAATAATGTAACCAAGATCTAAAAAAAACATTTACCATCAATTTTCTCTTCCTCGACCTTTCTACCCCGGTTTCTGAGCATTCGAGAAAAAAAAAACAGGTATATAGGAGATAGTCTTGAGGCTTTCGAAAAAAATGGAAATTTCAAATAAAAAATGTCGGGAAATCCAGGTGTCCTGGGTGATATTATTCTATCATTCCAACATTGCTGATATATTTCATCACACTGGGTGACATTTGTTATATTCTCAGTAAAAAATTATCTGTAATTTTTTTGTTATCAATATTAAGGAAACAGTTCAGGGCAAAAAAAGTTTTCGAATTGCCATTTTCCATACCATATAGTCATTTCGAATAAATAATGGTCGACAATACGGATTTCGCCATCAAAGATCAACCAGTGACTCATTGGCTTATGTTTCTCATATTTGGCAGCATTTAATCAAGAAATTCGGAGAAACGATAGCTGTTGCACTCGATATTTCAAAAGCATTTGATCGAGTTTGGCATCGGGGTCTCCTTTCCAAACTCCCGTCTTATGGTTTGCCTCCTCGGTTGTGTGCTTTGTTGAAGAGTTTCTTGTCTGATAGGTCTCTGTATGTGGCTGTTGATGGAGTATCATCTGATATTCTCCCAATAAAATCTGGTGTTCCATAGGGTTCAGTTCTGGCGCCCACTTTGTTTCTGCTTCATATCAATGATTTGCTCGAGAAAACATCTTGTTCAATACATACTTTTGCGGACGACAGTACTCTTCATACCAGTTTCCCTTCCAGAGTTCCCATGCCAGCTCGAGGAACAAAAATTCAAAGAAACACTCGGTAAAAATAAGCCGATCTATAATCGTCTAATATTCAGATGTCAGGAATAAGTATTCCTACAAAATCGAGTGTCTCGATGCTAGGAATTACAATCAGTGATAATCTCTCATGGAAAAAACATGTGAGATCGATCGCTAAAAGTGCTTCCCAGAAACTTGGATTTCTATTTCGTGCGAAGAAATACTTCACTTATCGTCAGCTTCTAATGATCTACAAGGCTCAGATACGACCTGTCATGGGATACAGTTCTCAAGTGTGGAGTTCGGCACCAAACCATTCATTGAGGCTTCTTGATTCTATTCAGAGAAAGGCAATTCGCCTTGTTGGTGATTCTTCGCTCACAGACTCGCTCATTTCATTGGAACATCGTAGAAGGAGACTTGTCCCTCTTCTGTAGATACTTCCACGGTCGATGCTCGTCCGAATTGTTATCAATCGTTCCACCCTTGGCAATATCTACACGGATGACTCGACGAGTACAGAATTCCTACCCCTTTGTTGTGAATTTGGAAACCTGTCGAACCTCTCTTGCTAAGGGATCTTTCTTCAATAGAACTGAGCTTTGAAACTCCTTGTCAAAAGAGGTTTTTCCTGAGACTCACAAACTTCAGAAATTCAAAGTGAATGTAGATTCGTTGATTCGTTTCTCCTCTTGAATTCTAGCCAGCAACTTTTTAATATTGATTTTTAAAGGAAAGTGGTAGACACATTATCGTGTGTTCTTTCATTACATTCCCCCCCCCCCTCCCCCAACTCCGTTGTCCCCCTATGATATTATTCACGTTCCATTTTGTCTTGAAACATAGTGCTCGAATTATATTGAAAAATTCATGTGTTTATAAAACAGTACAGCCACAGAAATTTTTTGTTCCTTTGGCGCTATCGGGAATTTAAAGAAAATTGAAAAAAAAAAGAAAAAATGGCATAAAATCCTAATGTCCCAGGTGATATTATTCCATTATTTCAGCAAGCAATTACAGCATTATCTTCTGTTTCATTATCGGTTATAGCACTTGACAAAGACATTTCTTGGGAATCTTCTATAAAAGAATTCCTGTAGTTTTCCTGTCATTGATACTAACGAAAAAGTACAGAATCCAAGAATGTTCAAATTGCAATTTTCAATTTTTCTGAGATCTAACTGGCAATTATATAATATTTTTCCTGCATGTCCGCTCAGCGCTTTCGTAATATCAGCTTTGTTGAAATAAAATAATATCAACTGGGACAACTGATTTTTCTAACATTTTTTTTATTTTAAATTTTGAAAAATTTTCCCATGACAATGGGGGCACGGCATCCCAAATATTTTTTTCATTCTCTGAAGGGGAATCGGAGGGGAAGGAAAGGAAGAAGAAAACTGTTTTTCAGATCTGGGTAATATTATTTTGTGATTGAGGGCAGTATGACTATTTTTACCTCTTTATTGACAAGTATTATAGTGTGACACATCGTTTCATTTCCTGAAATATCAAATCATTCATAGAAACAAAATCGAAATTAGAGAATCAAAATCAATTCGATATGATATGGAAATTTTTTAAATGCAGTATTATATTCCTGTATCCTTTTTGGAGAGTCAGTCTGATTGACTAATACCAATATTCGAGAGAATTTCAGTTTTCGTAAGTGTCACCACTTCAAATAAAAGTTATCGCAAATTTCATTTGGTTAGGATAAATAAATCGACATTCTGTTAGAAATTTTTATCTGTTGAGACATTTCTAACGATGTATCATACAAAGTATAGTACATCTTGGAAAATTTTATTGGAAAATTTTGGGATAGGTGGATATTATACAGGGGAGACCGATACCAATTGGTCATAAAGGTAAGTTCACATTTTCATTCGAGATCTCAGTGGTGAACCTAACATGTAGCAACCTGGAATGTGAGGTATATTTCGCACAAAATTGTCCACTGTACCTCTTTGCTTTGCATAACCTCACCGCATTTTGCGTGATCATTGTTATATATCTTTATTTATTTTTTCTTGATTAACTTCTACAAAAATGTGTCACCTCACATGTATGTCAACTTGACAATCTCATTCATTCAAATGTTATTGAGATAGAGAGTGTTCTCAAAATATATATGACATCTCCCTTTCCACTCAACTACTATATCTAAGAGGAGGTTTGGATGTTCTTCCTGAACGCGTTCGATAAAAATCAGGGGTATTTTGTTTGATATCTTCAGTATCCGTTGAGCTAGAATTCCCAGGAATATTATTGAAATCGTTTCCAAAATTAGGTTCACCTTCAGTTCTTTCACCTGTTTCTGAAGATAAGCCTCTATCATCACTATAATTTTATGACACATGAAAATATGGTTCATTTAAAGACTTTCTTAGATCAATGGTATTTCTCCTTTTCATTCTTCCTTTGATAACATTTGAATGAATGAGATTGTCAAGTTCACATACATGTACATGAGGTGACACATTTTTGTAGAAGTTAATCAAGAAAAAATAAATAAAGATATATAACAATCATAAACTAAAACTAAGGAGATGATTTTTCCTCACATTACAGAATTCAATCCAAGCTTTCAGCTCAGAAGCCTCAAGCTTATCAGGCGTTTAGATCATATTTGTGACAAGGTAAGCCTGAATGAAATTTGAGATGAATATTATTTTAAGTGAATGTTTGTCTGTTTTAAATCATATACAATATCAAAAGGGTGTTGTTGTTCGTCATGGCTTAGATTTTGCTTCCATATTTAAAAATTTCAGTATTTGACGCAGGGTTGATTTCACATAGAAAGCAATCGAAAAGCAAAATAAACGTGTTTCACGTTTTTTCACAGTTCTTATTTCATTTGACTTAATTCATATTTCAATCTCCAGGACAAAACAGGCAACCAATTGATTTTCATCTTTGTGGGTAACTAAAAGTTTTCAGAAAAAAAAATCCCAGATAGTGAGGTCATGAGACTTCACCAACTTTTCTCAAACAATATATAAGAATCAAAGTGTCAAGATTTACTTCATCACATGTCTTGGTTGATGTTCGCACCGTTCAAAAATATAAATCACTGGCGAATTTTGCAGCAGGTATCACACTACATTCATTCAAGCAAGCGGAAAAAAATGCAAATCAGCAAATTAATTAGATGAAAATAAAGATTCCACGCATGCATTGATTCATATTTTGTTGTCCTCAAACTGCAGAAATTCAGCAGGTTAATATTCGGCTCATTGAAATATAATGTGGGTGTAAATTATCAAATTTCCTGTCCCAATGGAGTTATATTAGACGTATAATGGCATTGTCAGTGCTGTATCGAAGAGAAGCAGTTCTTTTTGTGATATTAAATCATAGATGTTTCGTTGGCTGAGTAAGTGATTATTGAAATGATTATTCAAACAGAACCTCTTCTGATCATATCAAATATGTGCTTGTGATTTAAATGTAGGACTCATTACGATTACATCGCTCCGGTTTCTCAATTTATTCTGAGGTTTACTCGATTTCTCTTTCAATAACCATTCCTCTTCGGTGAAAACAAGAAGTAAGCAGAGTATAATGGAATACTCACACTTATTGCACAATAATTTCTGGAGAAGTTAGGTACGCACCTCGACAAGTTAATGGTATGTTTTGTCTACCTAGAGGCAATTTTGTCACTTTTTGTCAATATGACAATGAATTATGGCAATTTTCCACAATATATTTCAGAAAAAATTAAATAAATGAAAAAAGTTCATACTTCGCCGATACAACTAAATCAACGATTTTTCATGGCCCTATAGGACCATCTTTTCAGATGTAATCTGGTATAATAATGCATTATTGAAGACTACCTCAAACACTAATAGATGATCATCACGAACCCTTTCACGCAACACTCGTCTACCGTTTCCCAAGTTTCTAGACAAAAACTTCTAGTGATACTTCTACCGAAGGAAATCTGGCACAATCCAGAATTCTTAAACATAATAAAAATGTAGATAAATATTCATGTCTTGTTCGACTTATAAATCTACAACTGTGCTGTGCTATCTTTTGACTCAAAACCTTATTCAGGTGACTCAAACCTTGAATATATTTGATGTCATTGATGGAAATTACGATGTAAAGATATATTCTTTACCTATTCTGTACGATTTTCTTTGCGAACTTATCTTAATCACTTATGAATGTCGCTTTGAATTGATAAGAATCATCGTATGAACTGTATAATGTAGATTGAAGGAATAGTAGATAAAATTAATGTTCATCGATGCCGAGAAAATGAAAGTTTTGCCGGGGTGTCTATACTTTTTCTATTCATACACATTAGAAATGAATTCAATATTCAACTCGAGCGTAAGGTTGTAGTTAGACCTGATTTATAAGAGAATGACTACAATGAATTCCGGGGATATAATAATATATTTGTGACGAGAAAAAATCCGTTCATAATATTTTTCATAATATTTCAAACCAGGTACAAACTATCAACCAATACAATATTTGGGATTGCAGTATTGCCACATATTATTCGCAGACACAATCTAACAAGGAAACTATGATAAATCCCAGAGAAATATTCTTTGTGACTTTTTTCGATATCGAATATGCTAAGACAATCAACAATTCATAGCGAAAGTACTGATATAATAATAATGTTAAATATTCCAGTAGAGTGTTTTTGCTAACTAGGTGACAAGGTAGAATAAGAGCCATTTGAAAAAATAGCCGACTGAGAACTCAGTATTTTCAACGATGATTATGAAACATTTCACTCCTTTACTTTTAAGCCAGTAAGATGTCTCAATTTTGACTAGTTACCGTGGCAACTAAATAAATTTCCGGAAATTTTTTCGAGGCGCCACGATATTTAAGTGGAATTTTCTTGACAGTTCAAAAAATAAAATTTGATCTACAACCCTTAAATAATGTAGATATACCTGTGAATAATACCAAATAAATTTATATCAACTTTAGTGACCTAACATTATGAAATGGCGATAGACTGAACTAGTACCCATCTGAGTATTAGCATTTGGTTTGACTTAAGTTGGTTATTTATGGTGAATATACAATACTAATAATAATAATATTTATTCACTGTAGAAAAATCAACATTTACATTACATTTACAATTGAAAGTAAACGGTATACACAAAAGAGATTCTAAATACTACAAATGCAATAACAGGTAGAGTGAATAAACCTGATAAACCCACACAGGCAGGGCCTGTACGTGGGTATGAATTATTTTGTTTTTGTTTAATGGCACCTAGAATAATTATCACTATCAATATTCTATATTCACATACACAAATATACAGGGTGTAACTGAATAAGTGTAAAACATTTAAGGGGGTGATTCCTCACCGAAAAAAAGATAGGATCTTTCAAATAAAGAAACTTCATTGGAGCATCCCTTGTTAAGATACAGCACCTTAAAGGAGATACATAAAATTTGTATAACAATTTTTTTCACAAGCACTGAAAAATTTTAAATTAGTTTTGTTTATTACCCTTCAATCGTTTAATGCAGGATCTAACTACAAAATAACAATAAATCCAGTTCGCATTTATGACGATGTATCTCTGTAGTTGTTCGTAAAATAATTTTTTGCTGCGAACTGATTTATTTGGGCAAAAAACCCAAGAGACATTTTTCGTTTAGAATGAAACAGGCTATCGGAACTACATTTTTAAATGGTAAACAAATAATAAGAAAAAAGTTACATTGGAAATAAATTTTAGGGGTTGCGTTTTCCACCCCTTACAACCATGGGGTGAACCAAATAAATTACTGGCTAAGTGTCTTTTTGGTAGTACAAAACGTCAGGTTGATTTCAATATTGTAACTTTTTCAGTGCTTGTGAAAAAAATTGTTATACAAATTTTATGTACCCCCTTTAAGGGGCTGTATCTCAACAAGGGATGCTCCAATAAAGTTTCTTTATATGAAAGATCCTATCTTTTTTTCGATGAGGATTCACCTCCTTGAATGTTTTACACTTATTCAGTTACACCCTGTATATACACAATATATCTCCATGATTCAAGAGTAATAATAACAGTAAAGGAAGGAATAAAAATAAAAGTTAAGTTTTAAGCATTACCGATTACCTCTATATTTGTGCTGACGGAAAGATAATAATCACAATCAATTATTTTTCATATCAATCAATTTGAGTATTTCTGTCCTCGGGGTCACTAGAACCCATTTCTTTATTTTAGATTTGAAAAGGGAAAACGAATTTAACAGTTTGTAATACGCCATACATCTTTGGGGCAAGATAAGTATGGCTTCGTTGGCCAATGGTTTTAGACATTCTTGGGATAATAATTGAATTGAGCTTATATCTTGTATTATAATCATGATCAAGTGATTTTGCCTTCTCCATTTCTTTACGCTGGTATAGAATCAAACTGAATGCAAATATTTTCCTGATGTCCATTAGCTCGGATTCACTGTATAGACCATCACTCGGATAAGTATATGGTTTGTTGAATATTATCTTGATAATCCATTTTTGTACGGTCTCCAAATTTTTTAAATAATGATTCGTTACTCCCCCGCAGGCGATTATTCCATACAATAAATGAGTCCGATCCAATGCATAATAAATTATTTTCAGATGTTTAATTTCAAGGATATTTTTCAAGTATCTGAACTTACACACCAAATATCTAAGTTTTTTTGTCAGATTGTTGACGTGTGCGTTCCATTTCAAATGGCTATCCAGTGTGATACCTAGATATTTGACGGTTTTCGCGGAATTCAATTGAACCACATCATCATTTATTGAAACATTGATAACTTTATAGTTAGGAATATTGTTCTCATAGCTAGTGAAGGGCATAAACACAGTTTTCTTTATATTAATCGTGAGTAATTTACTACTAAAATATTCTATAATTATAGGAAATGCTTCAATTACTTTTCTTTTCAAGTCTAACCAGTTCACTCCTTCAAAATAGAAAACTGCGTCATCTGCAAAACTAGTGATCTCAGCGGGTATGTGCAGATCAAACAGTGAATTCACATACAGTATGAACAGAATGGGTCCAAGCAGAACCGGTTGAACAAAAATGACAAACCAATATATGTTTTAAAACAGCAATACCCAGACCCACTTGATACTCAGAAAAATTAATTGAAAATGTCAGGTTGGATTAATAATTTTTTTCCAAATGTTGGTGTGGAATTTTCTTCCCGAATACCACGCAAGCTTAAATTATTTCTGGGAATTTCCAGAAATAATTTAAGCTCTTGTGATATTATAACTGACAATTACTCGACTTCAAAAAATGTTTTTATGATTTCACTGCAAGTGATGACTCTATCTAGATAAGTTTGAAGTGGCGTCACTTAATCTTTCAATATTGGCAACGGAGAGGAATTCTTGAAATCTCATCAAATGGTAAAAGATAAAATTCAAAGAGGCACCGTCACCGGCAGTGTTCATTAATCAATTTATGAGATAATACGCTCCTGAGTTCCAAGCAGAGGATAAGTAGAAAAGTTAATTCGGAAATCGAGATGAATGCGACATCTATGTTGTGTTTCTCTAGTCATAAGCAAACAGGAGCGACAAGCGGAAAGCAGCAAAATGTAGATCGTTGTAGTTTTCAGATTTCTCTCTGAGAGCGATCGCGTCAGCCTTGAGTATGCGCATTGTATTCGTATGGATACACTTGGATAGAGATAATAATATATAGATGGCAGTAAATATATTGATTAATCTGAACTATTTGAAGTACACAGCGAACTCCGGAATTTGCGGATTTTTTTAACAAAGCTCCCCAAAAAAAAACTCCTCTCCATTTTCTCAAATGGTAATACACCATGTATAATACATCGTTTGAAAGGTATCATAAATAAAAACAGTTTCCTAGTATCGAGGTGAACTCGCTTATAAATCAAAATAACGTGTTTTCAATTTTGGCAGTACCAAAATCATTCAAAAAGAAAATTACTGCAGCAGTTTCCATTTGGTTGAGGGGAAGTCATTCAGAAGTTTAGAACAAAAATCATACTTGATGAGATCTTTCGACAGTATTATATGTGGTTTGATATTTATTTGAATTAGAGATAGTTTGGGGCTTATATAGGAGTAGAGAAACCCTATCCTACAACGTTAAAATACATTTCTTGGTCTTCTATTTGGTTTATGAAATTGTCACAACATCCTCTAGTTTCAGGAAATATTCGGAATTGAATTCCGGGAAAAAAAACTTGTCCATTTTGATTAGGGCAAATCGAATGATCTGAAATTCCAGAATAAGGTCTTTTTTGATAAGATCTTTCACACATGGTATATATTGCCATTTGAACGGGTTGGGGTGAAGAATTCTTTTCAGGAAGCCCAGTTAGGAAATTATGAACAAGTTATGCTCAGACACACAATGATTTTCTTCATTGTGGTAAATACTAACTTTTTATCAACATTCTGATACTTGATAGGTCGTTTTTTTGTAGTAAGCTCTCAGTAATTCAGTTCAAGTTTAGAGGCAGACATAAGTATTTCACAGGAAATATATGAAGTTTGGTCAATTTTGTCATTATTGTCATCGTAGGTGTCCCTGTCATTTGACGTGTATTTTTGATCGCTGAATCCATTTTTCAACTTCGACACCTTAGCAGAAGTGAGAACTCTAGAAATGTCAGGTAACCACTGAATTTTTGGTATAATTTCTTGTCATTGATTTTGAAAGTGCCATGTAATTTCCAAAAGAGATTTATATATCCAAAACTGCATTATCTAGTAACAGTTATGAACAAAGAGCTAGGTATCATCATCCAGAACCTGAAAGATGAATTGCCTCCAATTTTCCCCAATATGTGCTATTTCCAGATTAAATACTTCAGATGAGATATCATATAATACATAAAAATAATTTTGCTTCACTTTTTTCTTTTCAACACCTTCATTTTTTCCTCACTTTCCTTTATGATTTAGCGTGAAATGGCATTCATCCCAAAAACGTATTCATAACGGGCTTCTTGGCTGCTGCTACGATCCTCTTCTGACAACATGAAAATCCAAATAAAAACAATACTTATTGAAGTAATAACTTGAATTTATTAGAAACCTTCCTTCATTTTCGAAGGTTGAGTCGATTATTGGAGCTGTTCTGTTCACGTTTTTCCCATGTTTTTGAACGAAAAATACAGACTCTTCAGCAACCGCGATGCTTCAAAAATTTCTTTTTGCACGCTATCAAGGAGCATCCGAAGTTGCAGCCTTTTTCCAGTCCAATTTCCAAGATGAAAATCTCGTTTCCAGCCACTGAAGAACTTAGTAACCCTCAGAAAGTGTTGCTCAGCTGAATCTCCAGTTTTTGAAAGAGTTGCTACCCCAACAGTCAGCTGAATAAGCTCTTTGGTGGACGATGTTGCTATAAGATTGAAAAGCCGCAATGTAAAGTAATAGATAGGAATGTTTTGAGACTTCTCCAGCAACTTGATTTTATCTTGTCGGGAAAGCTCATACGTTGACCAATGTAACTATTTTATGTTCCGAAGACAGAGATAAAGCAGTTTCGAGAAATCTGATATTCGCATATTCTGTTGAATATTTGTTTGCAATTTAGGCTGCAGCGACCAAGGACGGATTTATAGGGTGAGTTAGGAAAGAAGTGAAAACTTGGTATCAAAGCGATTATAATCACTATTACCATTTTTATGAATGATCGAATACATTCCTCCCGGGAATGGGAGTCTTGACTTCAGCACATCGATCAGTTCATATTTTTTTATTGAAAAACTTTTTCTGACTGATTATGGGTACCTTGACTTCACTGAAATGTATTCAGCCGCAGTATCGACGATAATTTCTGCTGTATGTTATTTATCGTACTCAACATTATTCTATCAGATATTTGTATTCATTATGACATTTCTTGCGTTTGTTACTATGTGATAAAAAGTAAGCACTTTCGGCTCGCAAGATTGAACAAAAGTAGGGATTGGGTCCATATCATATGTAATCACTAGAAAATATAGTTTTCTTCAATTTTCAATCATCACCAAATATGCATTCTTACTATATATTAGTAAGAATGCATAAAACTAGTTGACTCAATTTCACATTCGTAGTTTTGCCTTGGGACCGACGACATGTAAAACTGTTGAGAAAATCCGGAATTCGTTCGTGGAAAAGGCAATTTCAAATACCATATGCTTGGCTAACACAGTTCACAAGCAATGGTCTCTGAAAATGTTTTCCTTTCCAGCGCCGATCAGTGTATTTAGCGTCGTTGCGCGGTGACGCGACGGCGCTCTATTTTGATATTGACCGTTCCTTTGGTTGACAGTCGGCAGGCATACTCACGAACCCACAATTCGCAAATCCACCTGATATGTCGTTCAATAATTCAATATCAAGAAATGTTCGCAGATGTTGCCGGTGGCTGATGAGATAGCAACAAAATAATTGGTAAATACACTTTCAAATTTGAATAATAATTATACTATGCCAGCTGTCAAATTCATCGTTCTAAATTTAATTAATTGTACTCGTATAGATTTTTGTTAGGTAATGTTGCTTCAGATGTAATTGTGCGAATTTCGAAAAGTTATAACGGCGAATATACTTTATCTAAGGAACGAAAATAGGGACATAACGGAGAAAATCAAGCAAAATGTACTCTTGTTTCATGGGACCGAATGCGATTACCGTAATGCAATTGCCGTTCGTTACTAGTTTCACATGAATCAATTCAAATTCATTACTGATTCATTTTTCATTTTCGTTTCAAAAATAAAACAAGTAACTTGTGAATTCCAATACGGTGGCCCGGCAGAAAATTGACCTCGGGCTTCCGCTTGATAGGTGGAGGTGCTTACCCCTCGAACTCCCGGTTGAACCGCGTCTGGAATCCGTAGTTCAGTCGACGTTTCGGCTCTCACCGAGTTGAGTTGTCTTATAGCCTGCTTCGACGATGCAAGTTTGTCGCTGCAACTCCAGAAAATTGCATGTGTTCATGCAAGTTTTTCGAGTTGCATGAATCATTTTTGGTGCGATAAGTTGCAGCGACTTAGTCATTTCTATGGTGAATTTGTTCCGCAAACCACAAATATGTGGTGGCATCATTGTGAAGAATATTAATTTTGATCATTTCAATTATTTTTCGAGACTTGAGGAATCAAGTTGAGTAATAAGGTGATTTAATCACAATATCAATTATTACAAATGAATGAAATTATATATCAGTTGTGATAATGTAGACGTTCATCTTGGTAACATTCAGTGCTATTTTTTAAAATTGGCAATGCAAACTGACAGCTACATGACATATCTCGCAGCGAGAAGTCGCCGCGAGAAGTTGCAGCGACAAAATTGCATCGTCGAAACTGGCTATTATTCTGCAACTCTCATCAGAACATGAGTTTATATGGATGGAAGACTGGTATTCATAACCACATAGGGGCCGATCCGTTTATCAACTCGCGTTAAATAATTACCATGATAACCACATAGATATTTTGGTATTTTCTGCGGAAATACTTCGGTCGCTATGAGCACCTTTTTTTTGAATTTTTTTTCTATGGAACTTACGTAATTCGGTCTCCTCTACAAAAAAACTAAATGAAATTATCGGCGGTCTCTTATATTTTCGGAGATACAGGGCCTTTTTGGCTTAATTTCTATTGTTTGATTTCACAAAATTCCTCCTTCTAATCAAACACCACACACTCTCTTATTTACTCGTTTTTAACATTTTCAACCAGAAAAAACCATTAGTTTACCAAGAAATGCAATTATTTTCAAACCATAACGAATTTGATGTGATGTCATAGTGCAATGACAGTCGAAAGTGATTGTATTTGCAGTGTTGCCGCTTTCATTGTTATTGTTGAGAACTGAATGCATTAATGTTGACCTTTGGAGAAAGTTTGATTTTTTGAAAAAATAATGGTTTTTTCTGCTTAAAAATGTTGAAAACGAGTGAATAAGAGAGTGACTAACGTTTGATCAGAAGAAGAAGGAATTTTGTGAAATCAAACAACAGAAATTAGATGTGGAAAATTGTGAAGTTTTACACCAAAAAGGCCCTGTATCTCCGAAAATATAAGAGACCGCCGATAATTTCATTCAGGTTTTTTGTAGAGGAGACCGAATTACGTAAGTTCCACAAAAAAAATTCAAAAAAAGGTGCTCATAGCGATCGAAGTATTACCTTTTCTGCTGACGTTTCGATTAATAAGTAGGTACACGTTTAAACCCTGATATCAATGAGAAAAAAATTCAATTTCTACACCGAATTCACTTAATAATAAACTGTCTTGTACAAAAAGTATCGAACCGATTTCAATTGTTGGTTCAAATATTGTACTGTTGTACTGTTTTAGTACGAGGTTTTTAAAAATGTTGAAGGAGCTTTTCGAATCAACCATATTATATTACTCATCTGTTTCTGCATCAATACTTCAATTAGTCATTGACTCATCTTGTAGTCAATTCTATAGGAAACGAATTCATTGATAGGAACGTTTTTCCTAAATTGCATATTATGCATTATGTCAAAAAGATTTTTTAAAATCACGATTCATGTGGTTATTTCTGATGTTTTCTACAAATGACTCTTGGTTGCGAAGCTCAATGTTTTCATAGGACTTTTTTACATTACAACCAAATGTGAAAGGTTTTGGTCTCAACTCGCTCTGCCTATGGTTGTTCACAACACACCTTCCCCGTCTCTGCTTGGGTGGACTATGGCCACCTACAACATTTTTGACTTTTTCCCATCATTCCTCACTTCTTGAATTCGGCCATTTTTTACTCGATTGGCTTGAGTATAAATAAGCGCATGATTTTCACTTTCAGTACCTGTTGTCTTCCGTTCTTCACATTTCTCAGATGACTGGCCAGAATAGAACGTGCCCGAATGGGTTCCAGTCTCTCTAACTGCTGCTCGTCTGTTTCAGACAAAGAGTAGTAAGAACCACAATTTTTACTTAACATTCTTTTTCAATAATCTTCACGAGCACGTGAACTATGTATCAAAGTTTCACAGAAATTAGATGACTGGTTCACGAACTCATGCCCCTAGCCAGGGGGAGCGTTCTTGGAACTGTGAACCCCAGAATGTTTCTGCTAGTAGTCAAAAATTAAATGACAACTAATATCACTCTTATTGCGGATCAATGCATTCAAGTTAAAACTTTTTTGGCTCCGATCCCAAACGATATCTTCAGTCTTAGAGGCCATTATTAATATTATTATCATTACTGATATCGATGGTGAACCTCTTCTTAGTATTTCATCCGAAGTTTTATCGCCATCAAATAAACGATATGCCATATAACTGGTGTTTCGGCTACTTTTAAAATACACAACTTTGTCAAATATACAATCGATGTGTGCGACTGCGGTAAACCCTTGTATTGCTACGATCAAAAGTGTGATGTGGGACGAATAGATACCATTTCTTATGATCGGTGGAATTTCCATCGGCTGTGCGTCGCACGTTGAAACAGAAGACCTCGTTTATCCTCATCCCGAACCGTTCGTGAAAGGATGGAAAACGGTGATGTTTCAGTGTGATTTGGTGGGAGACTACTCACCACCTGAGGAGGTTCTTCAAGTAGGTTTCTACGACAGGCTATTGTTATACTGAACAAACCTAAAATATAATATGGACAATATCTTCACCTACTACAAAATGGCGGAACATTCGACAATTGCCTGAATACATCGAAGTTCAACTTCATAATTTAAGGAAATGAGTTGAGTTCAGTTCAGAAGATGCTCGAAACGGTTGCCTTGAACTCCTTGACATAAGAACAATCTATCCGATATTCCACGCCGAACATTTTCGAACACAGAAACGTCGATTTTTCTACAAATATTTTTCATTCTCTGTAGTATATCCAATATTGAACGACCGGAAAAAGTATTATCCGAATAGTTTCTTACTTGTCTGAGGTAATGTGGTGATGCTCTATCATGTTGGAATACAATATCCATATCGAATTCATTAGGATTCGCTACGACGATCTCGGTGATTAGAGAGTCAACAGTTGTTTCCAGCATATTCAAATACAGTTCCCCTGTTGAATTTCGTTCAATTAATAACTTTCATTTTCATCTCTATTCGATGGTTCACTCTTGATACGAGGTTGTAACCATAATAGTAATGATAGATGTATCAGTGTCTGTATAATTAACAAATTGATGAGAAGATAGCGGCATTCAGACAAATCAGAGTTTGAGAAAATTAAAGTTTTTCAAGCGGGATAGAAGTTAATTTTTCTCCAATTCTAATTTGTCTAAATGCCGCTATCATTTCATTAATTTAGTAATAGTAATATCAACTTACCTTTATATTATGAATAATAATTAATATTATTGAATTTTACTATAACATTCCAACTTCAAGCATTAATGCATTTTAAAATATACGATTACTTTATAATTGTTTTTCATAAGCGTTCGATATGGATGAATATCAAATACTCACTCTATTTTGAAAGTTCGAAAAACTTATTTTGTAATGATGTGAATTTTCAACAGTTGAATTTTGTCACACTAACTGCAGAATAATTAATATACATAAATAGCAAATATATAAAATGTTGAATTATTTTATATATTTTACTCGTATTTAGTTACCATGTGTATTAATCACTTAGGTACCGCCTCAACAGCTGCTGCGATCCCTTCTATTATTCCTCCATCTCTTACCTTTATACCTGCAATACCTTGAGGCCTAAGGACAATTTTGTAATAGTTCTCCCGTTCAATATATAACTTCAAATTAATAAAAATCGAATGGAACTCTGAAAAATTAATTATTATTTTTGAAATAATTGAAGAAGTAATTTGTTAAAACGAATTTCGAAAGTTTGTATAAAGATTCTTTGACTGGCCCTGGATCCCAAGGTAAAAATCTCACGGCACTCCACTAGAATTAGAATCTCAAAAACCCCATTTCGTGTACTTGTCTACCATTTGGAATACCCTCTCAGCTAAGTTTTCTATATAAATTTCCATTGCTTCTCTAGAATATCATCAAACGTCATAACTTTGACAGTTCCTTCGCCATTGACTCGACTAGTACGGTCTTCCAGCCCTTTCGTTAACCACTGCCTCTCAGAGACTTACAACATTCAAAATGTTGAAGAAAAAACAAATTTATAACTTTCTTCGGGTTCACGCATTATTTCCTGAATATACAAGGTTTCCCCTTCATGTATACCTGATGGTAATGGTACATTGTTGTTAGAGGAGAAGGGATACCCGGTATAGGGTCCAAGCATATTTCCATTCGAGTCACCAGACAAGGCTGCTTTCTACATGAGTGGAAAGTGTGCTGTTATCTTGATCCATTTAAGCTTTCAGATGATTTGAAAATGTTAGACACGAATCAAAACAGCTACAATATAGTTTCATTATATCTCTGCGATATCTGATATTTTTCAACTTGTAATTATTCAAAGCGAAATTTCACATATTCCATTCAGTACGATATCTTTTTTGACAAGAGAAAGGACATATTGTAGTCAAATTCATATAGATAGATAGATAGATTGTTTATTTGACCACGTATATGTATAAATACATTTGTAGCATGTCTAAAATAGAATAGGTTTCAGTTCAATAAATAGTGTGAACGACAAAACACAAAAAAACAATAATAAAACAAAACAGTAATAAAACAAAGTGAAAGAGACGAAATCGAAATAAAGATACATTCCAGTTTGAGGTTGCCTAATTAAAGATCGCCTGAAGACTCATTTCAGAACAATTGTTAACGTGGGAGCAGCCATAATGTATTCCTCTACGTTGTAAAAAGATTCGCGAATGAGAATTTTTTTATGATTTCCTTGAAATTATTATAAGATAAATTCTTTACAGAGGAATGTAGGATATTATATAGTTTCACATCTAGTGAATTTTTTGCGGATTTCTGTAAATTGAACTTAGTAGGTCTCATAGGTATTTTGTAATTGTGAAAATGGGAATAAGTTAAGATATTAGCTTTGGTTTTATGTTTTTCGAGTAGTGACTGTAAAATGAATATTGATGAAAGGGTCATAATGCCCAGATTCTTGAACAAAGGGCGACAGGTATCACGGTATCCTGCACCATCAATTATTCTTATTGCTTTTTTTTGAGTAATGAAGATCTCCATAGCAGAAGTAGAGTTTTCCCAGTGACGAGTACCATAGCTTGCTTATATGAGAATGAATAAAAGCGTAATAAGTTGTGAGAAAAGTATCTTGACTTACTAATTTTTTCAATTGCCTCAGTAAAAAAATATATTTGGAGAGTTTTTCATTCAATTGTTCCACATGATATGTCCAACTGAGTCATCTATAGTTATACCTATCAGATTACCAGATTTTCCTTGTGCACTAGAGTTGTCTGAGGAAAATATCATTTTCTGGGTTTTTTTCTGTGTTGAGTTTGGGGAGGTTGGCGTTGAACCATTTTTCAGCTTGGCCTTCGATTAGTTTCGACACCTCAAGTAGATTTACATATTGCCTTCGATTTAGTAAATAGGATGTTAGAAGTGAATGGGCTAAGCCCCTAACCCCATATTCTTCCAACTTATGCAGAAGTATGCGGTGAGAGACACAGTCGAACGCCTTGCTCAAGTCACACAGCGTCAGAGCACTATGATGACCGTTTTCAAGACCCTCGACGATGCCTCCCACCACCCCAACAACCGCTTGAACAGTAGAACAAGACTTACGGAAACCAAACTGGTCAGAATTAATGAAGTCTCTTTCGAAATATAGGCTAAGGTTCTTCTTGAGAATAATTTCCAAAATTTTACCTAGAATCGGGACAATGGAGATCGGTCGATAATTATCGACAATATTCCTATAATATTATAATATAATATATAACAGAGATGTGACAAAAACATTTTGCAGATACATCGAAAAACTTCACTAATGGATGACCAAAGTGAATGTTGCGATTGAATCGCAGCTATGTTACCACGATACCCTTATTACTACTCAAAATGTGACATCGCACTTCACGTTCTTACATCGTCGTTATATCGTGGGGATGTATTTTCTGTTTGCTAGGTGGCCATTTTACTATGGCTTTTGCAAACTTGTAGTTCCTTCCTAGTATTTGAGTTAGTTCGTTTTATTCAGTGATAAAATGTTCGTATCTTGTTATTTTCAGGATTCTTTCTTGTAGAGGTTCTTTTGATCTTATTACGACGATGTTCTGATTCCTTTAAATAAGTCTATAAGACTAAATATGCATCACCCTTGTCAATGAATGATGCATGTCTTTCCAATTGAATATTAGCCTCGCACCTGAACTATGTCAAAATTAAGAATACATGGTGTTATCGGTAAAGATTTGCGGAACTTCAGAAATCACTCTCTCCAAGTTATGATTTCCACATTCACGCAATCAATATTCGCTGTTTTTATTATTCATTACGCTGAATTTCGATCAGAGAAAGAAATTTTCGAAAGAGTGAAATGTAAGTGTTACTTATAGATAAAAAAAATCATAACTTATATAATTCTTGTCGAACTTAACGAACGCAAATTCTGGGTTTTACATGAAATATCACGCCCCAAGTAACACATCATATTGGCTGAACCCCGAGTTCAGATTGGTCCAATATAGATACATCGTGAGTGAAAAATTGATGTTGAACTAATATCAATCAATATTGAGAAAACGATATCTCATTATGAATATTGGCTCAATATTGACAATAAATTTCAACTCCATTTTGTAAGGTTCAATATTGATAATATATGGGTTTGATAGCATATTACCAATATCTGAATTACCGTATCAGGTGATAATGAATAATATCAGTTTAACAACATAGATATTTCAATATTGTCTGCATATTTTGTATATACTCAATTTTCAACATCAAAATCTAATGT
Source organism: Zygogramma bicolorata (assembly GCA_032362365.1). Lineage (NCBI taxonomy): Eukaryota > Metazoa > Arthropoda > Insecta > Coleoptera > Chrysomelidae > Zygogramma > Zygogramma bicolorata. The sequence goes on along the minus strand of JAVJAQ010002333.1, from coordinate 413,701 downwards.
ATATTCGACATTGTTTGTTGATTATTCAATAAAAAAGATATGTATAAACCCGAATATTATAAAAAAAAATAATTAGTGACATCAATCGAATAAACCTTTTTAGTCGATATATCATTAACAATATTGTACCAATATAGTTGAAACGATATATCCTTACATTGGTATCGAATGTTGATCCAATATCGCCGAATGTTCACATTTTTTTTTTTGGGCCAATATGACATCTACAATATAAGGTTAATATTTTCGTAATATTGAACCAATATGTTTGTGCTACTTGGGGCAGTGCGTAATTTTTTTTGAGATTGCGATTTTTTTTACCTTCAACTGTTCTCCTTTTGATTGTAGAAAATTGATCGAGAAAATATGTTACTGCCGCTCGGTCTAAAACTATAGGGATCGTTTGATAATTTCATTCGCCAACTACAAATATACCGAAAGTTTCCGGGCTTCTCAGTCGTGGTCTGCAGGTTTTTGAGACTGACATTTCGTCTGCATCTGTGGCAGACATTTTCAAAGGCTATGCGGCAATGGTCGACGTATTCTTCCCTGCTGCGAGACTTTGATTTGATGTAGTTCAATGACGTGTCATTATTTGTCGGACCTAAAATCGGACTGTCTATTAACTCTTATTGATTTTCCTAAACCGTTTTTTCTCTCATAGGAGGATCCGTGTATTTTGAACAGCTTGCATCCATGTTCTCTGGATGTTTAGGGCCTCTTCTTTGCGTTTGAAGTTCTTATGCTTGTGAATTTATATGGCCTCCCTATAGAGCCTGGGGTAATAGCTCATAGTTGAGTCGAGCACTTGCGTCCCATCGAAGTCAATATCATGACCTTCCAACAGAGCGTGTTCGGCCACCGCAGATTTTTGTGTTTGGCCATATCGACAGCTTCTTTTGTGCTCGGTTAACCGCGTTTTTTTATCCTTTTTGAGATTCCGTATTGACAAAACCGCAACTTGAGCGGAACCGCTGGTTTGTGAATTTTGGGTTCATATAGCATTACCACCTTGGCTATATGGATAACCCAAAATTCACAAACGGTTCCGCTCAGGCCGATAGTCAGTGCTATAGGGTCTGCGACCTATGATATAGCAAGATACCTATCGGGCCTGCTACAACCAATGGTGGTCTTTCGTCAAAGACTCTACACATTTTATCGAGAAGATAAAAGATTCGACTTTGAACCCGAATGATATTCTGGTGAGCTTCGACGTGGTATCCCTATTCACGAATGTTCCGATAAATGAAACTGAACCTTATTGGCACTTTCGTTCCTCCAGACATAACCGTCCAGTTTAGGCACTGTCTGACTTGAACATATTTCCAGTGGGATGGGAAGTTTCATGAAGGAAGGGGTTGCTATGGGGAGTCCCCTGAGTCCTGTAGTTGCAAATTTCTTCATGGAACACTGTGAAAAACAATTTCTAGTACGTTGGCCGGTTCAACCCTCCAGTTGGTCACGATATGTTGATGACACTTTTATGATTTGGGGTCATGGAGAAGAGGAACACAAGATATTTCTAAATCATCTGAATTTCTGGAATCCAAATATTCAGTTCACGAAGGAGGCGGAGATGGACAGGAGAATAGCTCCTCTGGACGTGGACGTGGAAAGGCGGGAAAATGGAAAACTAGGGCATGGGGTATATAGAAAGCCCACTCACACAGATCGGTACCTTAACAGGAATTCCAACCATCACCCGCAGCGGAAGAGGGGGTAATAAAAACCTTGGTAGAAAGAGCGAGACGCATTTCTGAGGCGGAATATTTCGAGGAAGAAATGCGTCACTTAGAAAACGCCTTTCTAGATAATGGCTACTGCAAGGACGAAATTTACCGAGCCTTGAGACCCCGACAGGGATGTTCAATGAAAGGCCCCGAACCAGCCGTTAATGGACGGACTTTCCTGCCCTATATTAACGGTGTAACGGACCGCATTGAAAGATTGCTGGAAAAACATGAGATGAGAACAATTTTCAAGCCTATGAGAAAAATTCAGGAAAGCTTCAGATCTGCTAAAGACACACGAGATCCATTTTCCACCCCGGAAGTGTACCGAATACCCAGTACTTGTGGTTCTGTCTATATCGGAACCACAAAAAGGAGCATAAAAACGCAGTTAACCGAGCACAAAAGGAGCTGTCGATATGGCCAAACACAACAATCGGCGGTGGCCGAACACGATCTGTTGGAAGGTCATGATACTAGAGAGTTATTGCACATCATCTGGAGTATACGGTGTGCCTTACGATGACATGTACGCATGCGCAATAGTAAACAAAATTTTTTAAGTTATAACGTCGTATATATAATATATAGCGCTAAGGTAAAACGTATACGGTATACATTCTGCAAGTTTGCAATAACTCTCTATTGACTTCGACGGAACCCAAGTGCTGGACACAACTATGAGCTATTACCCCAGGCTCTATAGGGAGGCCATAGAAATTCACAAGCATAAGAAAAACTTTAACCGCAAAGAAGAGAGCCTAAACATCCAGAGAACATGGATGCCAGCTAGAGTTAATAGACAGTCCGATTCTAGGTCCGACAAATAATGACACGTCGTCTGAACCACATCAAATCAAAGCCTCGCAGCAGGAAAGAATACTTCGACCATTTCCGCACCGGCTTTGAAACTGTCTGCCGCAGATGCATACGAAACGTCAGGCCCAAAAGCCCGGAAACTTCTAATAATTCAATTTTTCGAAATTGGTTCAAACAACATGAATACTACATAGTTAATTATATCAGAAAATAACCATGCTGCTCCCGAGACGTAGATAGTGACAAGGCCTAGTTACCGAAGTATTTCGGTCGATAGTGATTGGTATCTACCATAAATATAGTCAACAGACTTCTTACCTTACATTATTATCAATGAAGAGAATAATTAACGTACCATTTAGTAGATGTAACAGAAAAAAGATTCTCGTATCCTAATTGTTTTATTAAATTTACTTTCATTATTTCAGAATAATCATCAATGGAATGGGAGTCAATGAAACCAAAGTGAGGATACCTCATGCGTTTTGGATCTTGCTGCTATGCGGAGCCATGGTATTTTACATAAATGTCTTCCAGAATCAGTTTTACTATATACAACCCGAGGAAATATTCAAGGATCACCACTCCAACGACAAGTCACTTGCTGGTTTCGTCATAAATACACCTGGATGTAGAATTCCGGATATGGATCCGTTCAGTGCTGATGTGATGAAATATATAGAAAAACCGAAGGCACCGAAATGTAACAAAGGAATACCACCTCTGTTTGAATCAAATATCTCATCCATTTATTTTTTGAATACTTCTTTTATTGCCTACAATATAACCGACATAAACGACTTGAAATGCTGTTACAAGGTGATCTGGCGGAGAGAACCGAAAGAAAGTGAGAATGATGATAAAATGGATTATAGTAGCACTTGTTACAACTTCAGCGGAAACGTTGACATTCAAGAAGAGTTTGTCAAAGTTATCTGCACGCATGATAACACAACCATATACAAAGATATGTTTTCCTTTGTCCCGTTGAAAAAAACCCTCGATAGGTCAGTAGATAATTCTAACCTCTTGAATATTCTTGTGATAGGACTAGATGCCGTTTCGAGGTTGAACCTACATAGACAAATGCCCAAAACTGTGGATTATATGAAAGAAATTGGGGCTATAGAAATGCTTGGATATAACAAAGTAGCAGACAATACGTTTCTGAACTTGATGCCAGTTTTGACAGGAATGTTTGAAGACGAACTGAAAAAAAGTTGTTGGCCTAGCTCCAAACACCATTTTGATAACTGCTCTTTCATCTGGAACGCCTACAAAAAAAAGAAATACGTCACGGTTTATGGGGAAGATTCGTCATGGATGGGACTTTTCAATTATCAGAGGAGAGGATTTCGGAAACAGACTGTGGATTACGCTTATAACTATTTCAATAGATTGAGTGAAAAAGAAATTGGAAATTCTCACAATATGAACGTGGACGAGTGTGAAGGTGGCAGATTGATTTACAAGGACTTACTTGAGTATATCAAAAAATTCGTCAAAATAATGAGTGAAAATAATCTGCCTTACTTTGGATTTTTTTGGGGAGCAAGTTTATCACATGATTACTTGAATAAACCCAAGTTAGGCGATGAGGATTACATAATGTTTTTCAAAACACTCAAAGAGAAAGGATACTTGGAAAAGACTGTATTGATTTTCATGAGTGATCATGGCATAAGGTGGGGTGGAATTCGACAAACTTTTCAGGGAAGGATGGAAGAGAGACTTCCTTTCGTAATTATTTCATTGCCTAACTGGTACAAACAACAATATCAAAAAGCATACCAAAACTTGAAGAAGAACTCAAGACGACTCACAACCCCATTTGATTTGCATGAAACATTAGTAGATCTAATGAACCCACTCGATCTCAAAGATGATTATTTGGAGAAGTTCAATCAGAGTAGAGGCATAAGCTTATTCAGACAAATAAGTAAGGATCGTACTTGTGAAGATGTCGGAATATCAAGTCATTGGTGTACATGTCAGCAAAGTATCGAAATTGAGAATAATGCTAGCATCGTGATTGATTCAGCCTTGTTTGCAGTCGGGAACATGAACCTGCAACTGAAAGGTTATGCACAATGTGCAAACTTATTCCTTGACACGGTATTAAATGCCAGACTGATGACACATGTAGGTGCAATACATGGCCAAAATAAAATTCAAGATTATATTCTGACTCTAAAAACGACACCAGGTGAGGGAATATTCGAAGTAACTGTGAGAAATTTCGAATCACTGAAGAGTTTTGCTGTCATGGGAACAATAAGTAGGCTGAATTTGTATGGAAAACAAAGTTCTTGTATTACTGACTTTCACCTGAAGCTTTATTGTTACTGCAAGAGTTTACTTGGGACATGAATGTGATAAGTGCATTAGTCATATCGCATATTTTGGCTGTGTCAAACACCTCTGAATAGCTTGTCATTAATCTTTGAGAAATATTTTTTTCAGTTTTGATGAATATGATGAGGTGTGAATATATTTAGGCGAACTAGTGAATTGATATATACAAACCAAATATGTTCTTTAGAGGATGTATGAATCATTTCGTATTACCATATACAACAAATATACCTTTGTGGATGTTGTTGAACTTTTATTCTCAATTCTATTTGTCGGGCAGATCGAATTTTTTTTTATTTGGTGTCTCTTTATTCTTCTAGATGAGTCTGAAGAAGTAGGTATCAACATTGTATCAAGGGGTTCAATTAAAGACTATGCGACATCCCTGCAAAAATGTAAACAATAGTTCGAAGGAATATTCAAAATTAGCATGAGAAAAATTACACTTTTTCAATAGAGCATTGACCTACTAAAGACAAAACTTTAGAAATAATATTCCTCATGAATCTACCGCTAATTTTCAATAAATGAATGTACTAAACCAATACAAGAAATACGCAAGTGATGAAACGAAGAAATGAAAATTGATAGTGAAGTAACTTACCAAAGATTGCCTGGACGCATTATAAAAACAAGTTTGAAATGATTGAAATGCGCGGAGGGAGAGTGTCTCCCAATAACTTAGATAAAAAAGCGGATGTCGTAAAATACACCTCCGCCTGAAATTATTTCATTTAAAACCTGAAAACTGATGAACACTGCCAAAAAACCATTCATGGAATGGAATTTTCGGCAAAACCAAGTACGTAACAAAAGGCGACAGATGCCTAAAACTAACGTATTCCAGAAATTATGAGATATTTCGAGACTAAAGGTGAACAACTGGCAGTAATGAGAATTGATGATCTCCAATGAGCAGTTTCCCTATAAAAGTAATACGCGAAGTGGTGGAGATCAATTGTCGATTTGTTATCTTCATTCGCAGATCAGAGGATTGATTCCAGTCTTAGTATGTTATTTATGACAGCGAACTTAATTTTTCCAAATGAAACAAAAAGATTTGGAGAGTTAAGAGTATTGAATGATTTAGCAAAAATGATGAAACAAAACAGTGCCGCAGGGGCCCGCTGATTGAGTTTGAGTATGCTTAAGTTGATATTTTAATAAAAGTATTGACTCTTTTTATCAATTCTGACTGTATTGTGTTCAGGCTTTCTCAACATTCGAGCTCATTCCCGATCTTTTTGAAATTCTGTTTTAGTTCACTTTTGTCTGCATAATTATCCATTTGATCATTTTCATAACTTGGAATATATCCATAAACACATTCTAATGAAGAAATAACGGTAGTATTTTGCGTTCGACTCCACATATCTATAGAAGTAATAATAATAACCGGAATTATAGACTTCAAGTTCTACAATAAGCAATCAGCTTGTGTTCGATTTTGAATTTCTGTCGCTAAGTTTCCACTTAGGGTACGAAATCAATTGGAAACTTCTTCAATTTCTGCGATTTTTTTGCTGACTTGTTTCTAGTAGATAATAAAATAATGAATCTTGAAAATGCATTTACTACTAAGAATATACATTTTTCCATTACAGCTTTTTGAAAATGGTTCCAGATGATCAATGTGTAGTTTAAGCATTGGCCGTTCTGGAATTTTGGGAGGGTGCAGTTTTCCAGATCGTTTTTCTCCAGGTACTGTTTCCAATAAACATTCGAACCATCCATGAATATGCTTTTTGGCGTATCTCCTTTCACTTCGAAACCAAAACTATCTCAGGTCTCGAGTGCTTCGGGACTGTGCTAAACTTTACCAGAACAAACCAATCATCGGCCTGGAGGAATCCAACGATGAGGCCGATTTCGATGACCTGGCTACCATTCCCTCCCCCCCCCCCCCGAGCAACGAGACGTATCCCCCCTTTCCATTTACATTAATCATAATTTATGTATCATTTACTCAACATTTTATATTTATTTTGGATAAACATTGGTTATTTTTATTCCGCTTCCTAAATATATGTTGGTACAGAAAATCAATTATTTAACTGTAGTAGTTTTCTGAAGATAACAATGGTATTATTGGGCCTACGTGCTCAGTTTGTTACAAGCTCGAGCTCAAGCTATACAAACACACCACAACTTTTTAATTCATTTCTTTCCTTGTATATATTTGGAACATTATTTCCAACATAATATTTTATTTTATATATTTTCAATTATATTGTTAACGTTTTTTCTTTGGTTTCGAAAATAAGTGACAATTGGTACGGCAAAATCAAACAACTTCATTCCAACACTCAACAAATCACCAAAATATAAACATACAACACAATAATCAACTTAATCAACTATCGCCAGAAATAAACGAATCCTCGAAATATAATTCTGATTTCAGGATTCAATATCTGAGTGGATTTGATTCAGGTTGGTTTATGAAAACAAGTTATTCAAAAAAAATGTACAGGGAAAGTTCATCGCTCATATGTATGTTCTTTTGACAGAATTTCATTCAATTTATATGGGTTGTTAGTAGTTGACATTGAGTTCGAATTGAAAGACCATTCAAGGGATATGTATGGGAGAAAATAAAAAAAATTATTATGTGTTGGAAATCTTCTTGAAATTCAATATTTCCATGGTGAATTTCACTTTTAGTGTAGAAGATAACTGAAAAAAGTTGAAGGTGAACTATTTACCTTTATACTGTATACAGGGTGTCTTAAATTGAGTTAATACGTTATTCTCGATGATACGAATTTGGTTAAATAGGCAATCTAGTGGCTCTTTTGATGGCCTTCTCGATGCTGAATACGAAAACAAATTGATAATCAAAATAATTGATAAAAGGACTTTTTTAATGAATCACCCTGTATTTCATCATGTATCCCGCATTGCAATCACATGCCCAACAAAAGAGCTCATATATATTCTTTTTGGCATATGAATGTATACACACACACACACACACACACTTTTTATCATTTTGGTTCTTCAATATTCACATCGAAATGTACGCACAACTACCTATTTATTGCTCTTTAGATTTCTTTAAGGCTTGTTTTTAAATGTTAGGATAAAAAAACGGATCATAGAAAGTTGACAAAACATCTATATCCGACCAACAAAAAAGAAACAAGAAAATTCAAAGAGAAATTATCTAATTACAGAAATATTTTTAAAACAAAACAATTTGTATAATTTTCTTCCAAAGATATCCATAACTGGGTTCCGCAGTAGGTCAGGAAATGGTTTCCAGAGTTTGAGCCCATGGAGACTTTTGATCACCTTGTTGAAAACTACCTCGATGCAAAATTTCAGTAAAATTAGCCAAAAGCAATTTTCCATAAGGAAATTGCGGGGTCCTTTGATCAATTCTGGTCAACTCTGGATTTTCTGTTCTTCCGTATCGGATGTGAACATAACGATCATGGAAACAAGTTTTTATATCTCGACAATTTTGAAAAAAGTACTTTTGGTTACAATTTTCACAACTATTTCTAATATTTCAGTTTTCTTGGAATTACCTAGGAGTTTCAATCAATATGAACTTATATAATTATAATATCCAACTTCTTTATTCACGTTTTCGGGAGTCCTTCAGTATGCTGGAATTTATAATATAGAATTACTATAAATCTCTCAGGACTCTCATCTTTTCAAAAATTCCAGGATTCACGAAGGGTTTCCATAATTTTTTAACGTAATTAAATAACTTTATTGTCGGTGTTGTTTGACACGTCCGGCTGTCATGCGGTAAGATAAAGGTTCGGTTCCCCGCCACGGAAAAAGTGCTGGGATTCACACGTTGAAATGTGAGGCCTCGCTAGTCCATTGTTCGTCAGCTTGTTAACGGCAAAATCAATTTTTTTGAATAAAATTAACATTGACAGAAACTTGGGCTTTTCTAAATAATGTATGTTAAAAATTTTTGAAGATATCAACTACCCCATTATTATTTGCACTCGACGCGGGTTTCGCTAACAAGGTTAGAATCTTCAGAAGAAAATAGATGCCTAATTTTTGTATATTTTAAAATCCAAGGTAGTACAAGTATGAACTACTACTATGAAGTTTTTCTTGGTCAGATATGGAATTTGTCTGTTCATTATTATAATTATTTCAACAATTCAAAATAGCGGGCGAATGAAATAGGTCCTTTCTTCCAGTTCATACTATTTTTACATTTTACTATTTCGAGACTTTCGAATGCATCGAGTAGGCAGGTCTTTAATCAGTCTCAGATTGCTTTCACTAATTTAATGTGATCATTCAGAGCTTGCTATACGACACTGTTTTCTAAGTTATATTTTGAATCACCAAGGAGTTGTACCCATTTATCCAGAAAGTCGACGATTTACAAAGCGTTTCCCTAAATTTACCTGCACTACTTTAGATTTTTAAATATATGAATAACACCATAGTTTTTCTTCTCCTGAAGGAGCTAACCATCTTAGCGAAACACGCGTCGAGTGAAGTATCAGTTTTGTGTTAGGGTTATTCATCTCTCTACAAAAGGTTCTAACTCTCAACTCTCACACGAAAGGTTCCAATCTCATCGATTAATAATAACAGCAGACATATTCTGTTAACACAATTCCTGAATTGAATGAAGTTCTAAATCTATAAGAAATTCTTTCTCGTTTTTCTTTAATTTTTTGTGCTCTCACAGGATTTGTTATTTTGAGGCAATTCATAAAAAACCTGATTGATACATAGGCGTGTGTTCTTCTGATAGTGTTGAGGAAAAGCATACAAATTCGAATCTTCATTCATCACCAACGTACATCTATCGGACTTGTCAGAAACTTAAGCTAAGCTAAAAAAAAATCACATAGTAGTGAGGACGTAAATATTTGTTCAAAATTGAAATTACATTTATGGAAGATAACAAGTACACTATCAATTAATCCAACGCTGTATCGAAATGAAGAATACAATAGTTTGATGAGAAAACAAATAGAACTCAGTTCAGTAGCCATCTTATGATCAACTATAATAACTAAAAAAAATTATAAGTTTGCTGAATTGCTTTATGATTCATTCTTACAAGCATACTGGAATCACACACGTTTTTTGAAGGAAAAGTCGCAACAGGTTTGTCCACATTGACAGATGTGTACAACAGTATTCTCGAAATACTCGAGCATTATGGGTAGGTTTGATGATAATCTCTTCACTTGAAGAGTTTTGGTACAAATATTAGTATCATCAGCTTATACTCTTTGGAGATCAGTCTGAATTCCTGATTTGGTAGGACCATTCATGAAGACAATGATGGTCTAAATACGGACCCTTGATTGACGAATTGCAAATTTGATTTTTTATCATCGACTACTATTCTTTGGCATCTGCCATCTAGACAAGAGGTTAGCCAATCATTTCCTGCCGCCCTTACTCCCATTCTTTTCAATTTATCGAGCAACAATTTATGATATACCATGCAAATGCTTGAGCTAAATAAAATTGATTTTCGCAAAAAGAAGGTATGATGTGCTCCTGCTTCCAAAAAAGAATTTCAATATTTGAATGAGTATGAGTGCATAGATTGTCATCATGCAGTTGTCTTTGAAGAAACCCCGAATGATTGACGGTACTCTGGTTCAAAAATAATTCTCATCGCCCTTTTTTATATTGTCAACATGTTTGAGACTGCACTACAGTTATCCAAAGATAATATACTAAATTTTGCTGAGGACTCGAAATTTGTTCTATCTATTATTTTTAGAGTTCTTTTATCGAGATATCTACTGATAACCCCTTGACTGTAGCAGATTTGATCCAGTTTTTTCCCCAAATCTAATGTATTTTGTCGATTTTTGAATCTTTATCTCGTTACTTACTCGATGAACTACCTTAAATTCTGTTGAAGATTTCTAAAATAGAATAATATTAGTTTTTTCCGCATTCAAGATCAAGCCATTATTGGAAAACCACTAATGTGTTTTTTCAAATAGATGAGATGATATTATTAGATTTCGATAGTTATCACTAGATACTAGCAAATGCAAACCACAAACAAGATGGGGCCTATAACGCTTCCCTGCAGAATGGCTATAGTATAATACCTGATATGAGACTTATATATTTGTCCGTTTTTCAAAATCTTTGTTCTCAGTAGACTATTTGAGAGATATGATTTAAACCATTCAAACACAGTACTCCTGATTCCATCTTTCCCAAGATTTTCTAATAAATACTTATGATTGAGGCAATCATATGATTTGGAGAAATCTAAGGGTATTTCAACAAGTATTTCATCAATTTCAAATGACTCGAATATATTTTCAAAATGCATTATTGATCTTTCAATTGAGCTTTTTTTATGTATCCATGTTGAGTCGTATTCAATAGATCTCAATATTTCAAGAAATTAATCAGTCTATCACACATTCCAAAAAGTTTCGTGAAAGAAGGTAAAACACTTATAGTTGACAAACAACTCCTTTTTATATGTATTGGCTTATATGGCGCGGCGGGCACTAAATCATATTTATAATATATTAATATTAATAATATTTCATTCAAGCCCAGACAAGATCGGTTTGCTCAGAGAAAATTATGTCTTGAGCTCCTCAGTGAGAAATGTATGAATATGGAACAGTTTCACCAGATACACTAAACATTTCCGAGAAAATAACTTTGTGCCTAGTCTACCATTGACATTTTGATAGCATTCATTCTAATGACTACCAAACCAAGCTATCGGTATAATACTTACAAATTTTTGTGGAGAGAATGGTAATACTTTTTTGTGAAACTTACGTAATTCGGTCTCCTCTACAAAAAATGTAGATGAAATAATCGGCGGTCTCTTATATTTTCGGAGATACAGGGCCTTTTTGGTGTAAAACTTCACAATTTTCCACATCAAATTTCTGTTGTTTGAACACACAAAATTCCTCCTTCTGATCAAACGCTAGTCACTCTCTTATTAAGTATTACCGAGAGAATGAATGATCAGGAAATGTAATTGGCTTCCCCAAACTTAATCCTCTCCTCTATAATACTCAAATTTCCAAATGAACCCTACTAACGGAATATCTGATACCTCATATACTAGGATTACACAATTAACCCCATTATATATTTGTGCGCATTACGTGAAATTACATTCATTTTGATTTCAGGTTTGTATTTCAATTTTTTCCAGTTAGCTCATCAATTTAAGATACTCTGCGAGGGGTGCATAATTGTGTCCAAGAATAGTGTGCTCTAAGTAAACATGATGGGGCGAGGATGACGGCCTCCTATCGGAATTTGCTGCTATTTTAAGGCGGGCCCATACGTTTTTGAAATTGAAGAGCAGCCAAGGGTACCATCCCACCAAGAATACCTAGAATGCTGATCACTATTTCCACAGAATGATCTGGATAAGAATTACGATGTTTTGTCCGTTTTTCCTCTTTCTGGATGATATTCACTCCAGTCAGAGCCGAGCACTCCATAACAAATATGGTGGTATAAGTCCAAATCAGCAGTGGGATTCCGTGAACTGTCGCTTATAGGATTCTACTTTCATATTACAGCCTCTTTCCATGATATAATTTGTCGTTGCAATTTCTCGAGGCAACTTGTTGCTGCGAGAAATGTCATCGATCTGACAGTTTGCTTTGCCAATATTAAAAAATAGCACTAAACGTTAGCAAGATAAACGCCTACATTTTCACAACTGATATAGGATTTTATTCATTTCTAATAATTGTAATAAATTCACCTCATCAATTTACTTGAATTGTTCAGTAGCGAAAAATAATCGAATTGTTCAAAATTACCGCTCTTCCCAATGGTGCCACCACATATTTGTAGTTTGCGGCAACAAATTCACCACATAGATCACTAAGTCGCTGCAACTTATCGCACCAATAACGATTCATGCAACTCAAAAAACTTGCAGAGCCCCCCCCCCCCCAAGCAGCTCGAAGAAAAAACGAAAATATCCGTCCATCCACTCTGAATTGATGCCTAATGAAATCTACTGATAATTAATATATGATCATTTTTTCTTTCTACACGTATGTATATGTATGTATGAATATATATTTTGATGAGAAACCCGTTGGTTTGGACGTTAGTCATATTTGCGGTGGATACATGACCAGTGGAAAAGAATATTCTTGATGGCCCAGCTTGATTCTCGATTCAATAACAGATTAAATGAAGTATTGCCTATCGAAGATCTCATCCCAAAAAATTTTAAAATTCACACCACAGAAACAATTATCAATAGGCTTGTTTGGTTTATGAAGCAGACACTGATATATCATAACAAGAACTGAGAGCTGAAATGATGATGTGGCAAAAAAGAAAATAAACCAGATTTGCCTTCTACAGCAATAGAAGCACTTTGTTTTGGGACGAGTTTGTTTCCCACAATAAAGCTTTCATTGCAGAGATTTGTGACTCTACCAGTATCAACGGCAAGATGTATGAATATATACATCTTGATCAACGGCAACAGCGGATAGAAGCTTTTCAACTATTACCATGACTCATTCGAGATCAACCATGGCAGAAGAGCGTTTGAATGGTTTAACCTTATTCAACATTCATAAAGAAGTTGATATTGATATCGAAAATGTAATAAATAGATTTGCTGCAAGTAAACCTAGACGAATGAACCTCAAAGACTGATCAGGGTCAGATGATTGAATGAAAAACATCAAAAAGACTAGTCATTCTGCTGTTTCATTTCATTTTTCGTTCTTTTTTTATTTTGGCGAGGTGAACCACGAAAACAATTTTTGGCAATATTTTTCATTTATGCTTCGCCCCCCCCCCCCAAACAGAATTCTAAACACGCCACTGAAGGCACACAAGTATGTTGTCTACACCATACGAGAGTCTGAGATGGTAAGGGCGCGTTGTTGATAATATAGGCTGAGACCACTTATGCTGGGTATTTTAAGAGCGGATCAGATAATTCAAGGCAGACCCTGCACCTAGAGTCAGAAAACTGTAGTTGTACTATATCGAGATAATATAAATAGAAATTATGATGGAGTTTCGTCAATGTATTTATTTGACAACCTTTTGACAATGTCCCTTACCGTCTGTTTTAATATTACAGTATGTTCAAACAACCTACACAACATCTTCCCCTTTTAAAAATGTATAAGTTACAAAAACGCACAAGTCAATCTTAATATGAATTAAACAATGCAATTTATTTTAATGAATCATAATCATTTCTGAGAGTCTCTATATCTTCTTGGAGTGTAAATAACGCGTCCACTTCGTGTACTCATTTGAAAATCATTCTCAGCATTGGCCAACTGACTTCGATTTTCTATAGGAGATTCATATTGTACACCATCTTCAACGTCTCTATCCTGAACGGCGCCCACGTCTTCATCTCGTTCCAAGCACGTAGACGGATGCACAAAACTAGACATACAATTTTGAGATTTTCTTAAATGGATAGTATTTCTCCTTATGACTCTACCATTTTCCATCTTCACAAGAAAGGATCTTGGCGATTCATGAGAACCAACAATTTGCCCACGAATCCAAGAACCTCCTTCTCTAATTATCACATTATCACCCCGTTTGAAGTTTTCCGACGAATTCCTACTGGATCTGTCATAGTTTTTTTTCGAATAATCTTGTTGAGCTATTTTTTCACGTCTGATGTCCACGACTTTCGGAAATAAATTCATATTTGTTGTGGGTAAATGTGATCGTAATTGCCTACTCATTAAGATTTGAGCTGGGCTGGCAGATAACCCTGAGACTGGTGAATTGTGATGTTCCAGCAATGCAATTTCAATAGGTATACCGGATAATTCAGATTTTTTGAATATTTTCTTAGCAATACCAACTGCTTTTTCTGCCATTCCATTGGATCGAGGGTAAAATGGGCTTGATGTTACTATTTCAATATCCCATTCTTGTGCGAAATTTCGAAATTCGTATGATCCAAATGGCATATTATCAGCAACAATCGTTAATGGTATGCCATGCGTACAAAATAGAGGTTTGAATTCTTCAATCACAGACGCACTACTCATATTCTTAAGTCGTTTTATGTCAATCCAGGTTGATAAGTAATCAATTACCACTAGATAAATCAAACCACCGTGAAAGAAAATATCCATACCAATTTTTTCATAAGGTAATTCTGGTACAGGATGTGGGATCAGAGGTTCCTTAACTTTTCTGTTAGAAAAACGTTCACAAATGGGACACCCAGAAATAAAATTTTCTATGTCTGTTGACATTTTAGGCCAAGTGAAAATTTGCCTGGCTCGAGCTTTAGTTTTATTTATTCCAAAATGACCTGCTTGCACTTTCTCAAGCATACATCGTTGTAAGTTCTTCGGTACAATAAGTTTGTCGTTCAAAAAAACAAGATTGTTGGAAACATGAATATCACTCCTTAAATTGTGATAATATTTCAAATCTCCTGAGAGGGTTCTCTTTCTCGGCCATCCCGACTGATAAAATTTAATCAAATTTTGTAAGACAGGATCTGACTGAGTTTCATTTATGAATTGTTTCTTACGCTGACTGCTCATTTGTAAATATCTATCATTTGTCACTATATTATGAATGGTTTCTAAAAGAAGCTCATCCATATCATTGGAGTCTTTATTTATACAATTCCTTGAGAGTAAGTCAGATATATACATATTTTTACCTGGTATATGTTTCAAGTGTAAATCATATTTAATCAATTTAAGAACCATTCTTTGTAAACGGTTTGACCCAATATTGGAGATATTTTTCTTCATAATAGATACTAAAGGTAGATGATCTGTTCTTACATGGACTTTTTTACCATATATGAATAAATGAAATTTTTGTGTTGCGAAAATTAGTGCCAAAAGTTCTTTTTCTATTTGCGCATACCTTTGCTCAGTTTCCGACAATGATCTAGAAGCATATGCTACCGGATGACCCTCCTGCAAGAGACAACAACCCAATGCACTTTGAGAAGCATCACATTCAATAGTTACTTCTTTATTAGAATCAAAATTTGCTAAAACTGGAAGACGTGTTATTATGTTTTTCAATTCTTGCACGACTTTGGAATGTTCATTATGCCACAACCACACTGAATTTTTTTTTAGTAAATCTCTCAATGGACTGATTATATCTGACAAATTTGGTATAAACGGTCGTAAGTAATTTATGATACCCATAAATTTTTGCAACTCTTTCAAATTTGTAGGTTCCTTCAAACATTGTATAGCCTCAATGCGTTCTTTATCAACTGTCATACCATTTTTGTCAAATATAAATCCTAAAAATTTAACCTTAGAACATTTATATTGGGTTTTGGAAGGATTGAATCTCAAATTCTTCTCCCTAGCTATCTGAAATACTTTTTCTAGTGCTTCATTATGTTCATTCTCTGTTTCTCCACTAATCAATATATCATCAAAATAAACAATCACATTAGGAATATTTCCGAAGATTGACATATTGACATTTTGAAATTCTTCGGGGGCATTACAGACTCCAAACGGTAATCTAAGGAAGCGATAAATACCAAACGGTGTCGAAAATGAACAATGCTTTGATGACTCCTCATCGAGACCAATATTATAAAACCCGTCCTTCAAGTCCAGTACGGTAAATACAGATTTTCCACGTAATTGTGAACATACTTCTGAAATTGTAGGCAATAAAGCAGGTTTTCTTCGGATTGCTCGGTTCAGATCTGTCGGATCCAAACACAGTCTTAATGATCCATCAGTTTTCTCAACAATTACTAAATTACTTACCCAGGTCATATCATCTCCATCAACTTTTTTAATTACTTTGTCAAGTACAAGTTTATCTAATTTTTCTTTTAATCGATCCTTTATAGCAAGTGGAACTCGCCTTGGAGCCCTGATGGTGGGAAGTATATCTTTATTAACATTTATATGGCATAAATAATCATTTAGTAAGCCCAAACCAGAAAAAATATCTTTATTTTCGGAAATAAGCTGATCTGTACATATAGATTGTACTCTACGTAACAATCCTAAACTGAGACATCCATTCAGGCCCAATATAAGTTTGCAATGATTATTATTCATTTCTAATACAACAAATCTCAAGTTTATTAAAGTTTTCTCATTATTTTCCAAAGTGCAATCTACATTTATTTCTCCTGCAGGTTTGATCCTCTCCCCACCATATGCTTCCAAAAGAATTTTAGTGTCAAGTAGGTCAACATATCCTAGAGTTTCATATATAGAATAAGGAATGATATTTACGTTAGATCCTGTATCAAGTTTGAATTCAACAAAATTATTTCCCAACTTTATTACCTGAGTCCATTCTGCATTATTACCGAAACATTTGAGAGAATCTACAAAAAGGGTTTCATCATTACTATCTAAATGATTTACTGGTTTTTGTGAAATTTCAGAATTTTCGTTTTGTATATCTACCAACTCTCTTACATTCTTTATAGTACAAGCATTAGCAAAATGATTTTTTCCATGACAGGCCAAACATGTTTTCCCAAATGCTGGGCAGTTCCCAAAATTATGTGATCTCAAACAACGTTTGCAAACATTATTGTAACTTCTTTTATAACCATCACAGCTCGACTTATAATTTTGACAAGAACTTTTATTATTTTCCACATCTGAATGCTCAAAATTCTTAGTTCTGAATGAATTACGTGAAAAATTACCTGAACCTCTGACACCTTTATCCTGTGTATTATTGAAAAACTTTTGACTATCAACGCTGTTGACCTCAGAACGACTTTGTGAATGAATAGTTTTTATCTGCTCCTTCGTGACTTCTGACGCTTTGATGATTTCAATGACTTTTTCCAGGGATATGTCTGCTTCTCTCAATATTCGTTCTTGTAGACCTTCATCTGCTAAATGCAATACAATCTGATCCCTTATCAAAGAGTCTTCTTGTGTGTCAAATTTGCACCCAGACGCTAACGTTCTCAGCTGGGTTAAATAACTTTCGAATGGTTGTCCAATATTCCGCCTATGCTTGAAAAACTTGTATCTTTCGAAAACAAGATTTTTGCGAATCTTGCAGTATTCCTCGAATTTCTTCACTAACTCTTCAAAAGTAGCTTCTGTCCCCAATTTGAATGTTTCATAGACCTCTAAGGCTTCATCTCCGATGAGACTCAGGAATATAGCTTTTCTAATTTCATTCGACTTTTTCGATTTCTCGGTAGCGAGTAGGTAGTTGTTCAACTTCTTGTACCATTTATTCCAGTTCTCTTCTATATTTCCGGTTAACCGTAATTCTGATGGTGGCTTGAATTCCATAGTCTTTGGGTTCGTATTTTTGTCCTGACACCATGTACTATATCGAGATAATATAAATAGAAATTATGATGGAGTTTCGTCAATGTATTTATTTGACAACCTTTTGACAATGTCCCTTACCGTCTGTTTTAATATTACAGTATGTTCAAACAACCTACACAACAGTAGTCATTAGTCATATATCACACATGTAGAAAACTCCATCCTAGCTATTTCCTCCAAACCAGAAGCAAATGACAATATTGCGTGGAAGTATGCATTATTGTTGAACGCCCATCGACTTGTGCATATGTAGAAGTAGAAAAAAAGAGCTTCCTTAGGCCTTTATGTCAGTTTTTGCTGAACAAGTTCCAACTCGATATCAGAGTTCTGAATACCACCTTTAGAATTTTATTTTGTGTGCCATTGCTTCAATAATTATCGGGAGTATTTACACAAGTGCTTAAAAAATACCGATAATTTTCCATGAAAGCATGTTGTCTAAAAACTGCATGAGTTTATTTTCATATTTTGTCGAAAGAGCCCGACTACGAAGGAATATATCCGGAGTTAAAACAACGACGTTCAAAATTCAGTATTCATGCCTGTCAAGATGACAAATGTACATTTTAACAATCGTTACTATAGATACACGGACCGCGCGGGTATTTTTCGATACCTACCGGGTATTTACCAGCCCGAAAATGTCCCTCCGGGAATTTATCGGGAGTAATTACACAAGTGCTTCAAAATTACCGATAATTTTCCATGAAAGCATGCTGTCTAAAAACTGCATGGGTTTATTTTCATATTTTGTCGGAAGAGCCCGACTACGAAGGAGGATGGCTCTTTTAGCAAAATATGAAAATAACCGAATGCAGTTTTTTTACTGACAACATGCTTGAATGGAAAATTATCAGGTTTATTTTGATGCACGAGTGTAATTCGGTAGAATATTTCCGGAGTTGAAACAACGACGTTTAAAATTCAGTACTTATGCCTGTCGAGATGACAAATGTACATTTTAACAATCGTTACTATAGATACACGGACCGAGCGGGTATTTTTCGATACCTACCAGGTATTTACCAGCCCGAAAATGTCCCGCCGGGAATTTATCGCTGTAATTGATCGAAAATACCCCACTTCATATGGGATTTTTAACATACGATGAAAATATTCATTTTAATATTATGACAAAAAACCTTCCCATATATCGCAATTGGTCACCAAAGGGTATTCACTATCAAATGAACAGTTTATGATTGCATAAAAAACAGATGAACAAACAGTTATTCATTTTTTTAATAGATAAAGATGTGAATCTCTACTATCACACATCATACTCTAATGAAATTTTGGAACTTCTCCATTGTGAAAAGTGAAAATGGTCTGTTGGTATCGTGGAAGAATTATCACACTCACGCAAAAACATATACTCACATTCGCAAATTAAATGAAAGCTTGCTGCTAAACTTCGTCATAAATATAATTATTGATTTTCAGTGTAAACAATACTAGAAGAGGAAAAATCCTGAATGCTCTCATCATAAATATTTTCGGGAACATTTTCATCAATTTCACCAATGTATGTAGGAAATGGTAGTGGCTTAGATGGTTTCCGGAGCGGTAATTTGGTATCATAAATGTACACAAGAGAATTTGTCTCTCCAGGAATAGCTTGTCCTGTCACATAGATGACATTGTACTTTGTGTTAATTCTCAATATTTTCAGACCTCTGCAATAACGGTATCTATTACCCATGTGGCCAGGCATTTTCGTTCCTGGCCAAACTCTACCTTTTTCTCCTCCTCCACCAATATTACCTCCACGCCGATGTGTTTTTGTGACACCATGTGAAGCTGGCATACCTTTGAAACCGTGACGTTTCATAACCCCTTGAAAGCCTCGATCAATTCTGAAATAAAACAAACAATGAGTACTTCTTTTTCCAGATCTTTGACAGATTTGTCGACAACAAATATCGAAGAGAAGAGTTTGTGAATAAGTTTCGAGAACGGAACCGGATTTGGTTTCCGAAACGATAACAAAGGTAAATATCATTTCTTGTATTGACTAATTGGAAACGTGTTCTATACAAAACGAACTACTGTTCAATCAACGCAGCAATTTTTCAGGATAGATCAAAAGTTGTCATTTGAAATTTCTTATCAACCACCCAAGCCATTTTGAAAAATATCGTAACTGCCATAACTATAGTACAAAACAAAAAAGTAATTTTTTATATCCCATCCATAAAAAATCTGTTTATGAACGCAGTACTATTTACACCTCAATGAAGTTCTACAATAGCCTTCCAGAAGAATTGAAAAATATTGAAACTGCTGGCAGATTTCTGAAGTCAGTTAGAGAATTTTTGTGTAAACTTGAGCCTTACAGCGTAGATGAATATATATCCCAACAAATCTGAAAATATGAGACTTGATTGACTTTATGGTATTTTTATCTGTGATAGCAACACTTTTTAACTACAAATTTTATATATATATTTTTTCATCTTTGAACTGTTTTAAGTCTTAAATTTTTATCTTTCAATGTATCCAAATGATACATACCTTGTAGTGACGTATTTCTCAGACAAGTGTTTCTGTATTACCATGCATGTTTACATATACTCTGTGAAATAAATTATTTATCTATCTACACTTGTATAGATTCCAATATTAATTCTTAATTTTTCAGATTGTGAAAACCCAAAAAACTACGAATAATGTCTTTGAAACAGTACTGATAAGTTCATGTTTTGTGCACCAGGCATTCTGTTACTCACGTTTTTCCTCTGACATCAACAACATTTCCAACCTGGAAATGCATGGCATTTATTAGAGTGCCTAATGGCAATGCTGCATCTGGGCTAACAAAAAATCTTGCCAGAAATTTCTTTGGAATGACTCCCGATTCTCTAAAAAGACCGCAATACTCCTTAGTGAGTTCGGATGGATCTGCAGGATCGGCTCCTATGAGTAGACATCCTTTTCTATTGTAAATTCTACCAACTCTCTTCCTAGGTGGATCATATTCTTCCGGGGTATAATATCGAATAACATGGTTATCTAAAACCTAAATTCGAATAACACATTTAGCCATTCCTCTATTGAAAATTAAGTACTTCATAAAGGAGCAATCAACAGTCAAATTGAAATTCTAATGCAACTTGTTTACAAATGCCTGGAGACTACTTGAAATATATATTATATTTTTTTACATTCAAGTCAGAAATGAATGTTCAAATTTAGAGGGTAATCAGGAATCATAGGTATAATTGGATCTACAAGTGTGAAAGTTAAAGCTTTCTTAATAGAGCTCAATTTCCCAAACACCTAACTAAATACATTTGCACTCGATGCGTGTTTCATAAAAAAAGTTGACATTATTATGAGGAATTAGAAGTTTAGTTTGTTGGTGTTTGGCTAACTGAACTCTTTCGAGAAAGGAATAACGAAGTTGAAAAGGAAATCAATAAGAGAGAAAGTGGAGAGCAAACAATCGAAGGAGGAGCTTTGTTCTTTTCGAGCCCAATCCCAAAGCTGTAATAGTTAGATGTTAAACTTCATTCAATGTCTAAGAAAGTAAAATAAATCAGAACACATGTTTTTACCCTGATGAGGAACTATCCAAAGAAATATATTCAAGTTGATACATAATGTAGTTACCTGAAGTAGGGTGGAAGATATGCGCTTTCCATCCTTCATCCATAAAGGATAATTTCCAATCTTTCTTGCGATGACTCCAGTTCTTTGAAGATTCGGAGTCCACTCGATAGTTTTCAAAACTTCAGTTTGGGGAATTGGCTGATTATATGTGTCCTCAACAACTTCTTTAATGAAACTCTCATTCTCTGGAGTGATGTGTTCTTCGTTTTCCTGTTTGGAAATCAGGCTGTTGATGAATAATCTTTCGGAAAATTCAAGTTCAAAAACATCAACATCTACATTATACAGAAAAAATCTTTCCCGTCAAGCAAAAAAATTTGATGGGTTTTTCCGTTAACCAGCTAACGCCCCCCTACGAACAACGGCAACTTTTAAAAGTTGAAACTTGTGAGACTGATATCTAGCACGAGCGAGGATAAGTATCAAAGTGTTACCTCAGACGTTAGATACGTCACAGAGCTCGACTAAACCAACTGTTTGCCTAATGGAATTTATTTATTTATTTACGGGTTCAAGGCCCATTTCGCTAAATACAAATTAAAAATTAAAAATAGCTACACATAATACCCTGTAAACAAGTACGGATACAATCGAAAAGTTATTTACACATATAAAACTATTCAAATTACAAAAACAAAAGTGCAACCAATAATCAAATACATTTACACATGAAAATATGTCACTAGATGACATGCTGTATTCGAGAGACGTTCGCAACAACTACATATTCCACACCGAGTCAAGCTGCCTCTGAAACTGAGACTCTGAGGCAGAAATAAAGAAATCGAGGTCCTTTTTATTTGCCGCTCTTATAGTTCGTGGTAGAAAGGAATGAAGATATTGATTTGTTCTACAGTGTGGTTGAGAGAATGTTGTTGTATTTCTAGTAAATTTGGGGGGGGCGGAAAGTCCGATTTTGGATAGCAATGAGGGACAATAAAAGTGAGCTGTCTAGGAGTAAACCCAAGTCTTTTATTTCTGTAACATTACTGAGTGGAACTTGATTTATAGTATATGAGAACGTTATGGGGGTACGTTTACGGCTAAAAATTATGGAATGGCATTTACGTGCATTGAGTTCCATACCATTGTCGAAACACCAGCTGGATAGTTGTTTCAGCTTACTCTGGAGTTCTATACAGTCGTCCGGTGAATCTATTTTCTTGTGGACTTTTAAATCATCTGCGAAGCTCGAAAATTCTGCATTAGAAAAGCAGTACTGAATATCGTCCATCAAAACATTGAACAACAATGGTCCCAAATGGGATCCTTGGGGAACACCGGAACGTACTAAGCTTCCAGAAGATTTAAATCCGTTAACTCGAGTTATCTGTATCCGATTAGTGAGATAGCTTTGTATCCAAGCCAAGAGGTTGCCGCAAATTCCCATATGTTCCAGTTTTTGTACTAAACGAGTGTGGTTGACTTTATCAAACGCCTTGGAAAAATCTGTATAAATGGAATGAACCTGGCCACCTTCGTCTAAGATGTTCGAGAGATAATCTACATAAACGAGCAGATTGAGTTCAGTTGACTTTCCTGGGCGAAATCCAAATTGTTGATTATTAAGTAATGGATCTAAGATTAGTGTCAGGTGTTTACTAATAAGAAAATCTAGAACTTTGGGAATGCTACTTTGGATGCAGATTGCTCTGTAGTTTGTAATATCAGACTTTTCGCCAGATATGTATATAGGGGTTACAAAGCTGTATTTCCAGAAGTCTGGGAAAATACCCTGTTTTATACAGTTGTTGAAGATAATGTGTAAAGGTCGTGCTAGGATAAAGCTACAGTGCTTCAATAATGATGGAGGAATACCATCAGGACCAGGACCTTTAGAAGCATTCAGGCTATTTAATCTCTCATAGATTTCAGAAATTGAAAGGCACAGATTGGAAATAGACAAGAGAGGGGGGTTTACGGGTTCATAATCGGGGCAGGTAGATACAGAGTACACTGAGCTAAAGTAATCTTGGAACATATTGGCAAGCTCAATCCCCATACAGCCGTTTCTTCCAGCATAATACATCACATCTGGTAAGCTATTATGCTTACGTTTGGAATTCACAAAATTCCAGAATGCTTTAATATTACTCACTGCAGAATATTCTGTGAATTTAATAAAGTCTCTGTAATCAGTTTTTGCCGTTCTCTTACATTGCAACCGTAAATGAGAAAATGTTAGGTAATCAGTGGGACACACCGTTATTTTGAATTTCAAGTGGGCTTCCTTCTTCATGTGAATAAGACGTTTCAGGTCAGGTGAGAACCATCTTGAAAATTTTTTAGTTGAAATTTTTTTGATTGGTACAAAATGGTGAATGTATTCATGAATTATGTCATAGAAAACATTGAGCATATCTTGGGGTGATTTGTCGAGTAATAGTTGATCCCAATTCACAAAACCCAAATGATATTGGATAGATTCAAAATCAGCATTTTTAAAATCATAGTAATATTCATCGATCGCAGGCGTTATATTATTGGTTGAGGGTTTGTTTATAGTAACTAATAAAGGGGGATGATATTTGTCAGGTGTTATCAAATGTTCATCAGATTCTATGCACAAAGAGTCGAGGTTGTCAGTCACAACCAAATCGAGCATGGAACCATAGCAATTGCGAACGTTATTTATCTGAAATAAATTGTGAAAGGCACACATATTAGAAACAACATTAACTGCTTCAATTTCTACTCTGCTTGAACCGATAAGTGGTGTGGCTGAAGAACCTAACTCGTCGTGGGACCATATGGCTTTGGGAACATTGAAATCGCCCAGAATCAAAATTGGTATGTCCATAAATTTGTTTACTAGTCTAAATCATCGGCAAACACTGAATATTTATCCGCTGCTGAAAGAGGTGGAAAATATACTGTGCTCAGAATGAAACAACGCCCGGGAGCTTCAACTAACACAAATAGTTGTTCTATTTCATTCGTGGAAGGTAACAATTTGCTTGGGATGTTTCTGGAAACAGCAATAAGGGAACCTCCTCCTCTGCTTGCCGAGCTTGTCTGCTCCGATCGGTCTTTACGATAAATAACATAGTTCCCTAGGCCAAGTTCTGCATCTGCAAAGTCGCTGTTCAGCCACGTTTCAGTGAATGCAAGAACGTCGAAGGAAGTTATGGCTACATTCGTATACAGTTGATTGAGTTTTGTTCGAAGTCCGCGAACATTTTGATAGTAAATTTGGAAAACAAGGTAATGGAGGACGAAAGATTTGTCATATTCATTAAGAATAACTCGCTGATCATGACCATTAAACTTTTTGCTGTTCAGGAACATTTAGGAGCATGACGATTTTAGTGGAGGGGAGCAAGTTTTAAGGAAGTGATTTGTCTTTTTCTTTTCAAAGTCAAAACTAATACAAAACTTCTATAAAAGAAGTAACATCATATATTTAGCAAACACTCCATGTTGATATGTGTATATGATATATCTATAAAATGGTTTTTATAATTTTGAAACAGACAATAAAGTGTATGTATATGTATGTTCGGATAGATTTCCGCTGTCAGTTCTAAGTAACGGTAGAGTTCAGGTTGAAACGCGTCTGGAAGTTAATGTTCGACGTTTCGGCACCGATTTCGGAGCCATTTTCAAAAAGTAGATGTGATTTCATGCTGTGGTCTCAATCCTCCTACTCCTCAATTGTTGTCACGGCGGAAGGGTTTGTGGCTTGAAGCTGGGGCCTCAATCTGTCTACTCCTCAGGTCTTGTCGATAGTTCTCTCTAAGATCTGCCTACTCCTTTGATCGCACTGAGGGATCGAAGGGTGATATTTATATCAGCGGGTGTTACCAGAGTGAATCTAAGTAGGGTGTGAAGGAGAGGGGGTCAGGTAATTACCATCACCGGACGTTTTGATAGGCACTGGGCATTGAGAAATTAGGGGTTTTTCAGGTAGTTGGAAGTCCCTGTTCGTCATCACGTTTATTTAGGCAAGAAGGTCTCATTTCGATTACGATAGGCTCCAGAATTATTATTTTTATAGTGTTTTCGCTATGTTGTGTTTGCAAAGTTTATATTGTGTCCTGTCTCTTGATGATGCTTAGACAGGGCTGAGGATGGTTCTGACTAGCGGACAGCAAGTGGATGTTCATGTATACTCTACCGGTCACACTTCTGTTGGTCTGGCCTATATACGTTCTATGGCAATTGGAACATGGTTGGATTCATGTAGACCGTGTGGGTGAAGGAGCTATTAGAGTTTGTGATGAGGACATCTAAGTATGGACGAGAGTCATTGGTTTCGAAATCCAGATGGGGGTCGTTGGGGTGATAATGGAAATTATGGAGACTTTCGGAGCCATAGGGCCACATGACGAAAACGTCATCTACGTATCTGAACCAGCAAGAGGGTTTGTCTAGTACATACTTCCTTTTCCAAGGATCCTTTCTCAAACATGTGAAGGGCGTCCTCATGGGATCTCGATTCTCACCACAAACCCTATTACTGGCAACCTCCAGCCAAATACAAAGTCCAAAATGGAAATCAAAACCAGTAACTCTCTTCCGTTCTTCGATGTCCTCATCACAAAATCCAATAGCTCCTTCATCCACACGGTCTACAGAAAACCAACACACACAAACCACCAACACACACAAACCGCCAACCAGCGCAAACTCATTCCGTTTTGAATTATCTCATCTACAGATCCATCAAACTCGCAGACTTCCATAACAAAACACAAGAGCTGGCCCCACTCAAATGAGCCTTCTTCAAAATGGTTAGACTATCCGTCGTCAACATACCCCTCCATCCATTCCCTGATAATCAAAAGACAACAACGTTACACACTAACAAATAGACCGAATACTGAAAAAATAGGACATCAAAAATATATTCACCACCAACAATCAAATTTCCACACTCCTCCGTTTCTCAAAGGCCAAAATTGTCAATGATTCCCAGGGTATAAATGAAATTACATGTTCCGATTGCCATAAAACATATATAGGCCGGAACGCAGGACGTGTGACTAGCAGATTATATGAACATCATCTTGCTGTTCGCAAGCCAGATCCATCCACAACTATGTCCAAGCATCATCCAGAGACAGCACACAATATAGATTTTGCAAACACCAAGACCATCGCCACAGCGAGAACACTACGAGCTAGAATAATTCGCGAGGCAATTAAAATCGAGAAGCGACCTTCCTGCCTAAAGAACCGTGATGATGGACAGAGGCTTCCAACTACCTGGAAAACCCTAATTTCTCGATGAGTAATTTCCATCAAGATACCGGCGATGTTTATTACCTGAACCCCCCCTCCACTCCCTAATTAGGTCTACTCACAGATACTAGAAATTCACGGTAGGGGTCACGCCAAGGTCCTTGTGACGTCATCCTGAACCCTCAACCTCACCGCACTGTATACAGACTCCAAAGGTCCACAGTCCACAATTTTATTCGATATTCAAACAAAATCGTTTAACCTGCAGCCTTCAACTCAGTTAGATATTTTCAATACTAAGAATAAACGATCAGATTGGAACCTTTGGTGTAAAAGTTGAAACTTTTCCTAGAGATCAAATACCCTATCACCAAACTGAGTCGAGTGCAAAAATATCAGTTTGGTGATAGGGTAATTGATCTCTAGGAAAAGTTTCAATTTTTAATACTGTCACGATATTTCCTGGATTCGTTTACTATTGATACTGCGAACAACACTAAACTACTTTTATTAACTCCACTTGACAACAATTAGGCATTCCAGATACTTGTCAAAAATGTCAAATTAATCTAAATGAACCAATACGGCGGCATCTGCCCCCAGGAACTTTCGTTTGTTTTCTTTTTTATAAGTGTGTGATTGGTTAAAACTGGTATTTGCCCCCCAGACATAACCTGATCTGGAATGCCTAATACAAGTACTGCACTGCACGGACTGATAAATCGCTTCCAAACACTCAAGACGTCACATCCAATACTCTTTAATAAAAACTCTGCCGCTACCAGATGAATACATGCATATAGTCTGATCAATTCATCCAGAAATTTAGATGTTCCATTCGCGCCTCGAACATTTTCGGAAACGACTAGATCTACCTACTTCTTCGAGAATTCGCCTCGGAAGGTGACGAGTACTTTAGGGATCGCGCCGATCGGCCCAGCTTGGGGCCGATTATGTTGAATTTTGTTAATAAGGCGAAGCAGCGGCGTTAGGGGATTTCGTAACAATAATTAGGGACGAAAGTATAATTTTGCAGAATACTACGATTTTATATCGGTATTAACATTAATCAATATTAAGTGTTTGATGAATTCCCCTGTGTACAAATTTTAAACGATCTATTTGAGAGACCTTATCTTCTTTGATCTAGCCGTGCTGCTATTCCAAAATATTTAAATCAACTGAACTCGTTGTATGAATACTTGCTTTCAAAATTCGTTCCTATTACTTCATATTTCTTCATTAAATTTTTTGACTTTGCTATTTCATATTCAATATTTTTAAGAGAAAAAAAGTGAGTAATAAGCTATAACAAGTCCAAACTATCGCTTATCACTTGAAGCTTATTATTTATTATACTCAGAGCCACGTTCTCATAGACCAAAATTTATAGTCACGCCTTTTTGTGCAACTAGTCACTACTTCTTGCCAAAAGAAAACTACAAAAACACTGATATCATATCGCTGCAATGAATATTTCATTGGGAAAATACCCAAACGAAACTATAGATGGGAATGTGATGACATGAAGTCGAAAATGAGGGAGATTGAAAGATTGATATTGGACACAATGACATCAGATCCAGACAGTACAGGGTTTTGCAGTAGCACATTTTGTGGTATGCTTTACAGATCATCGAAAGATAGAGGATTGTTTGTGCAGTTTTTCTACATAGCAAATTGAAGCGGTTTGTGCCGTTCTTTCGAAACATTGCTCGTTTAAGAGAATATTGCTGTACATTGTTCATGACATATGCCAACTCAAATTCGATGCAGATATAAGCGAGGTAGAAACTTACTCATGTGATAAAAATCCAAGGAAAGTCCCCAGATGTGTCAAATCAAGGTAAGTATATCTTTTCTCTAGAATATTCTTGCAGTTTTTCCTTATAGCAAAAAAATGCGGTTTTTGGCATTCTTTCGAAACTTAGCTCTTTCAAAAGGACATTGCTGTACAATGTTCTTGATATTTTCCAACCTGAATTCGATTCAGATAAAAGCGAGGTGGAAACTGAATCATATGTATTAACAATTCCAAGGAAAGTACCCAGATGGATCAGAATAAGACGAGCATCTTTTTCTAGACTGTTGTGGAGTTTTTTTTCCCATTTGAGAGAACATTGCTATACAATGTTCATAACATGTCATTTTTCAATCAGAATTCGATAAGACACGAATTGCATGTGATTCTCAACCTGCTGAAAGATTGGGTCAAACTTGCTGTAGGAAGAGTATATTCCAGTAGTAGCAAACTTATATCTTTCTGTCCTCTATCCCATCATCCCCAAGTCAGAATAACCAGACTCTATGATTGTTCGTACGTCATTACTGAAAAAATGTTATTTTTTTCCTGAGCTTCCACAATAATTTCTCCTAATGGTATAACTGATACCAGGGTATTTTCAAGTTACAAACTCATAAGTTCCGGCGTCTGATTTGAAGCTTTTATCAGTATTGATAGAATTAATTTTGAATACTGATTGATGAACATACATTATTCAAACCATTCAGGAACATACAAAATGAGACCCTCTTTTCACCAGTATTACAGAGGACGCTCATATTATCATTTAGTATTTGACAATAATATCTCTTCTAGTAACTTGTCAATGAAACAATTCAGAATCAGAAGTATCAGTTTCCTTTCGTAATGTCCAGACTTTAAAAAAATGTAGGGAGGTGAGGCATACATTTTCTTTCTCTCTTAGGAACTTTTGGTCCTGATAGGCCACAGTACAGCATTTCAAAATAACTAGATGTGTGTATGGCCTCACATCTCACATTAAGTGAACTGAATTTAAGAAGTCCGAAATGATGTCGAAGAATAATGCTTGACATAGAAGAAACCTTGTAGGAGGCAATGGATGAGAGAAAATGAAAAAACAAATAAAAATAAATGAATAAAAAACGATATTTTCATGTGAGAAGAAATAATTACGAGTCCTAGTGCTCAACCTACTTCAGTGGATTTTATGCAAATGAAAGTAAAGAGTCCATCAGAAGCATGGTCAATAAAATCTGAAACATTTACAAAAGTTTGCAGAATACTTTCAACAGATGAATCAATGCATGCTAAGAGCCTTTTGGGCCCTTGGGAAAATGAATATTTATTTATTCAGAATTACATGTGAATAGAAATGTACCCATATCTTGCCTAATTATGTAATATAAAATATGGCATGTCATTGTTGTCAGATGTGAAAGCGATTCTTAAAAAAATATAAAAAATTGTATCTAAGAATGAGATTAATCTCAGAAATTAATTTCATTATCCAAACTTTGTTTGGATCATCTTCAAACATTTACATATTTTGGTCTATGAGAACGTAGCTCGAAGTTTAATTGAGGATTAAATGACTTACCAGTGAGGAAATTCAATCCCTATTATTCGAGAAGCCACGTTCGATAGTTGAGAAAAACCCAATGAGCTGGCCAGGCATGGTGAGTGAGGGATATGATATCAGTGTTTTGGTAGAATTCTTTTGGCAAGAATTAGCGAGTAGTAGCACGAAAAAGCCGTTACTATACATTTTGCTCTAATCAAAGGTGGCTTCTCGTATTTTCAGGATTGAATTTTCTTACAGGCAAATCATTTAATTCTTAATTACTCATAACTGTAGCATAACTCTGGTGTAGAGGTGTGATTTATATGAGAAAGTGGTAAAAGAGTGTTATCAGGTCACCAGAGATTTTATAAAAAAAATAATGATACCCCTACTTCCATGAAATATATCAATTCAATAATGGAATCAATGATATGACTGCAGCATATTTGCATATCCAAAAAAATAGTACCTACTGCTCGCTGTTTCTTCGTGAACCAAGTTGGATTCCTCAGTCTTGGTTTTGGATTCAATTTGTGTCTCTCCCGAATTTGGTTTGCACAGCAAGATAGTCTGGAGAAATAAAAATTATTCGACACTATAAAATTGTGTAAATTATCTCCCACCTTAATGTCAGAAATGCATCTTCTAAAGATTTTAGGGTAGTTGCACTAGTTATATTTTTCACCTTTGCCAAAACAAGAGCCATTATTTAATATTTGGAAGAAAATTTCAATCCCAAACCTAAAATAATCCAAATGAGGTTATTTTATGTTCTGTGTTGTTTTAGTAGGGGTTTCGTGCAAGTTTTGACAATTAGATGAAAATAAATTTTGATATACCTCTTTTTCTCTTTTGTGACATTTCTTTTCTTTCTTCATTTCTATGTTTCTATTTTTTTATGTTTCTATATATCAATTTTTTTTTTTATTAGTGTGTACAAATCACTAAATGTACAATTCAAATTTCGTTCATGAATCATGAATGAGTTGGATAAGCACAATACAGGCAATTGTTTGCCTTGGTGCTTGGTGTCACTTACTCATTCAGGATGAATTATATATGAATTATTTTATATGTATAGTTGTACTCAAGAATTGAATAAATTGAAATTGAATTGGAGAAAAATTGAATTGAATTTACAAAATTTTAATCAAACGTAAAAATTCCAGAACCCTTCGTTATATTTTTTGATTTATCGCTTTGATGTACTTTTGGTCTATTTCTTAATTTCTTACATTTCTATGGCTTATAACGGCTTACCTGTGACTTTCAATCGCAATTGTATAAGATCTCAATTTTGAGCGATTGTGATGTTTCAATCCATCGATCCCTTTCTATTTTAGACAATAGAAAGGATATTAATCCTCTTGCTGTTAAGAGACGTGAATTGTGGATTCAAGCAACTAGAAGAGCAGATTTAAGTACTTATAAGTTGAAATGGGCAACGGTATATTCATGCATTTTGTATCTCAGAATTGCAATTATAATCTCATTAAATTACCATTGTTGTTTATTGAAATACGATTTGTTTGTCCAGCAGGCTGTTGCATGTGACGTCACATGCCCGCTCTCTATTAAGATCATAGCGCCACTTTGAAGAAAACTTTGACAACTATTTCTAAAGAACGTTAGAATTTTGACATTTCTGACATTGTTCGAAAATTCAAAACCTTAGTCTTTAATGAGCAGTTTTTATCTTTTTAGTATTTTTCCACTTTTATGTTAATATTAAACATGACTTGTCCTCAATAACCGTACTGGTTATCTTTTCAATTATATTTCGAAATTTCAGAATAACTTCGCAGCGTCACTTTGACCAATACTTCAACTAAGTCCACCAATCTGACGTTGATAAACAACGTTGTATACACATTGTGGTTTGTATATACATTTTAGAAACAGTCTCACTAATTCACAAAAACAAAGGTACCTTCCAGGTAGTCGACTGCAGTTTCGCCCTTTGGCCCTTTTTGCTACAGGCCTAAGCCGGGCACTTCCACCAGATCCTTTGCTTCGTCTATCCACCACGAGTTGGCTATTAGTTCACGCTCATCGTTGGATCATGGAGGGATGAGCCAAATGGCAAATTTCAGTACTCGTCATGGTGCATTCGAGCATTAGTTTGATCGAATGCAGTCATCGCCGTGATAATGAGTCCCAAAGGGCGAAACTGCAGTCCACGGTTAGACCACAACATGACGTCTGCTGGTAATTTTCAGCCTCTGGCGAGATATATATTGGATTGCAGATTTCTGGTTCCAAATGGAACTTCTGCACAGAGGCTCCTGGATGAAAATTCCGAGAGCATTTGCTGGCCTTGTTGTCATCAATAGTGACAACAACACGAGAGTAATGGCAGAACACTTCGGTTCCAAAATTTCACAATTTTTTCTCTTTACTTCCATTTATTTATTTATTAATCTGTCCAAATTTCTGGAATGCCATTTACTTCAGGCACAGAACTCGCTTTCCAGATACGAATCGACTTTGTTAGTAGTCACTCATTGGGAGGCATATGTGAAAATATGCTTCTGCTGCTTCCTGCCCCTCTGGCTCTTCTTTTCGAAATTGTGTGATTACTTTGGGAAGAAATTGCCATTTCCAACAAACAAAACTACAAAAAAATAACATATCCATCTACCTTTATTGGAATCGTTTTGCATACCTGAAATGCAGTCTGAGGAGGTGTACTTTCTAAATATTCACATTGCCAAATTCAAACACTTATTTCAAAAATTTCAGCTTCACACAACAGTAAGTATTCCATGAACTTCATAAATTTTACTCGAGCAATATCTCTCGAATAACTTTGATCAATTTATATTCTTTCGATCTAGAGTCAACTTGAAATAAAAAATGAATGATAATTCATTATATGAGATTATAAGCACTAAGAGAAATATATCATTACTTCAATCTTCAATTATATGTACTCCTAAATCAAAAAAACTTTTCAAACTAACAAAAACGTATATTATCATTCAACAGAAAATGCTTGTTCCTCCCAGTATTTACCAAAACAAACACACCAAAAAAAAGTAATTCCCAATCACTGTTATCAGAGTTCAAACAACATTCGATGCTTCTTCTACTTTACAACCAAAACAAATATTGAGAATGTCTCTTTTCACTACTGTCCCTCATCTCAAATGTATAAACATTTGTTCTCAAGATTCATTTTACTAATTAATGCATTTGAACTAAATACCTTTAAGCGTCTCAGCAAACTCTGCAATGGGGTGATGTACAAATCACTTAGGCAAAAAAACAACTTCTGCCCTGGCAAAAACAACGACGAGCATCAGATAGTATTCAACAAACGCAAGTGCAAAATATTGACTCAATCTGTACGGGTCACACAACTCTACAAAAAAGCAATATCTCTCTATGAGCCATTCTTCGCAATAGCTATATTTCTGACACAACCTATAAATGTCACACAACTCTACAGTAAAACAATATCTCTCTATACACTATTATTCATAAAAGTAAACACCCATTCAAATAATAAATCATTCAATATTTCTTTTCCCATGCTAATATATTCGAAAAAGATTCTAATCCATCATCAGTGTCGAAAAACTTCAACTAACTGAATTCGCTCGGATATGTTCCGACGAAACGCTACTTGCTTTGAGAATACGTCTCCTCATCAACTAACATTCTCTGTTTATAGTTCCGCACCTTCTCCAAGAAAATATTTCCAGATCAAAATATCGCAAAAATCCCATCGGAATAATGAACTTTTCATCCCATGTTATCACAAAAATCCAAACAAAATAATGAAATTTTCAACCTGTTATCGCAAATATTACACCGCTGTCACCAGTGTAATAACCGAGAAAATGGTATTATTTGGTTTATTATTTCCTCTATGCTTGTCAACGAGCCCTCAATTTGACAAAAATAAGTCACTAATCTCAACGCTTGTCACCAATGTAGTGTAGTATGGCTGTCGCCATAACATAGCATAGTAGTAATATTGTTGATTTTGTGTGTTCCTCAATAATGAAAAAAAATCAATTATTATTATATGAAATTAATCCCATTTAAAAAGAACGAATATAAATGAACAAAGTGGCCCATATCTCGTTTCAGACGGTCTGTGTCTGTAAGTTTGTTTCGCCCAGAAATTTCTAAGGTTGGACACTAGTGCTGCCAGGCAGGAAGAAAATTATACATAGCTACCCACTAAGATGTCTGTATACTGGTGTTTCTAATGTTGCGATATTGTTTCAGACAAACCTGTGGACAAGGCGTGGTAGTTCATCAGTGGCCATGAGGGGCGCTGGTAATCAAAAATTTCTATTTATTTTCGTGATCACTCGATCCATGGAACACGCTGTTGCCAATTCTGATGTTTTTGTTAAAGGATAGAGAATTTACCGGGACTGGATATGTGAGGTTATTGAAAACACCAAAACGCGCCAAATTTGTGTTTAACTTTGTGTTTCGTCTGATCTGGACCAGAATTCGCAACGACATGGCCACTTGGCAACACAGGACTGTCATCTCCACTGCCAGAGTGCCGGTATCTGGCGGATTTTTTGCAGTACTACTACGCCTACATCATCAAATTTTCCATCAAGTTGGCCATATCGGTCGTCTCATTTGCTGACAATCTTTTATATGGAGTGAAAACACCAGTATATAGCCACCTTACTACCCACGTTTTGTTGCTGGTCAGATGTCAGATCATGCACTCTTTCCATTTCGTCGATGGTCCGCATGCGTCCGAAATGTCAAATGTCAGAATGTTTTTTAAACTTTGACATATGAAATTTGAATTATAAAATAAATAATGGAGGTTTAATAATATTTGGGTATGGTCTCAAAAGTTTGTTAAAATTCACTGTCTATGTTGAATTATGTGATGGTATTTCACTGATGATGAGATTGCAAGTTTCACTTTTTGTCAGTTTCACCTTGTTTTCGATTACCCACGATGGAAGAGTCGATGCAGGGGTAATGCACAGCCACACCAACGAATTGCACAAAGAACGTGAAAGTGATGGAGGCTACAGTCCAAGAGATCATAGCCATTTTTCTGACGATGGGGAACATTTCAGTGAATTTGATCATGAAGCTATATTGGGAAGTCACAAAGAAGCAGAGGATTATGATCATTTGCCCCCTGAAGAAGCTAAGAAGAGATTAGCGATTCTTCTAAAGAAAATGGATCTGAATGGAGATGAACAAATTGATAGAAAAGAGCTGAAAGTATGGATTATTCGCTCATTCAAGTGAGAATATTGTCTTGTTTCAAAATCAATTTTTTCTTGTATTTAATGAGCCACTCATATTTGTGGTTAATTATGTGCAGTTTGAAAAAAACGTTATGTGCACATACAAGTCATATATATATATATATATAGTTCTGCTTGAGAAGCAGAACTCGAACTGAAACCTGAAAAAACAACTCTATATATGCTGCCTGGAACTTCCGGTTGATCCGCGTCTGGAATGATTTTCTTGTCTACGTTTCGGCTCCCATTTTGGAGACATTTTCAAGACTCAGTGACCTTGCGTCTAGGTCTGAGTTGTCTTACTAGCTGGCTATCATCACTGGAGATCGAAGATTGAAGGTTGGTGGGATTTAAGGGTTCATTAGAAATTATGGCAGGATCAGGGATCGATGAGAGGTTCAAACGAACGAAACGATTTTTCCGATTCCCGAATCCACAAGTCTATTAAACTCCAGCAAACCCGAGATCTTCGCCCTAGACCCCCGAAGGACGAACCTGAACGACAAAAGGCTTTCCTTCCATATATTCATGGTGTTACTGATGAAATAAGTCCAGTTCAGACACGACATGACATCAAAACCATTTTCACAGCTAACAACCAAATATCCACCTACCTTCGAACACCCAAAGACACAATCCCCAATGAGACCCAAGGAATATATGAAATACCATGCTCTAACTGTCCCAGAACATACATCGGCCAGACCAACCGACGAGTGTCCTGTAGAGCATATGAACACGAACTAGCAGTCCGTAATTCTGACACAAACTCAGCATTATTTCAACATCATTTAGAAACAGGCCACAAAATAGATTTCAAAAACACTAAAACCGTTTCCACGGCCAAAACCCTCCAAACCAAAGTTACTCGTGAAGCCATTGAAATCGAAAAACGTCCCAACTGTCTCAATAAACGCGACTATTCTCAAAGACTCCCCAATACCTGGAAACCACTCTTGGTCCGACATACTTCTATTTACTCCGAGTTGAGAACAATCCGTTCGAACCTCCCATCGACCGTCCGATCCCTGATCCTGCCATAATTACTAATGAACCCTTAAATCCCACCAACCTTCAATCCTCGATCTCCAGTGATGAAAGCCAGCTAGTGATACAACTCAGACCTAGACGCAAGGTCACTCAGTCTTGAAAATGGCTCCGAAATGGGAGCCGAAACGTAGACAAAAAAATCATTCCAGACGCGGATCAACCAGAAGTTCCAGCACATTTCTAACTGCGGAAGCCTAGCCGAACAAATATATATATATATATATATATATATATATATATATATATTTCTCTTTGTATATATATATATATATAAAATGGTCTTAAAGATCATTAGCTTGATAAATACTCATTAAGTACAGATTAGAATTTAGTAAATGTATAACTTGATGTATAATAAATAGAACAGAACTTCAATGAAGGAAATTCACACCTCCAGCTGAACATTTTTACTTTTGTGACATGTAAGTCAATCATTCTATGAATTATTGTTAACATGAAATATTAAGGTCAGTGTCATTCCTGAAGTAATTTTCAGAACAAAGCTATATTTGTAGGAAGGTAGTTACTAAATTACTTTTTTGCCCCATTTAGTTTTTTCAGTTTTTTATTAAATTGGGGTAAAATTCTTTCATCCTGCCACCCGAGCATTCGGAATTTAAAACAATTTTATGTATTTTGAACCACTGAACACAAAGTTATAGCTCTTCAAAGGTCAGAAAATGAGAATTTTATTCCTTATTGTTCGCACCGTAAAACCACGCACATTTTTTTTTGTCAGTTACCATTTACACTATCACACCTTCTTCATCACTCTTCAACCGAATCATAGGCAATCTTCACCATAGAACTCGAAATTGTATCAAGTTTAATTTTTTCGAGATTTATAGTAAAAATGCTTATAACTTGGAACTTGGTTAAAAAGTGATGAAGAAGGTGTGGGGTAAAGATGATGTGGCGTATAGAATCATATGCATCCATATAACTTTGGAACAAAGGGAGAGCGTCTCATTTTGACTCCAAATTCGTGTTCAGCGACTCAAAATATGTAAGATGGTCCAAAAATATTTTCAAAAGGAAAACATGTCATCCTTTGAACGATCTGTCCAGGCCACTCTTAACTACCTGCAAAGTTGGATTCTGGGCTGACACCTGTCAGAAAAGAACTACTCCCTGGCTTATACCACAAGAAGACCGTTAGATTATATCCGACCGGTGCCAGTGTTGGTTTCCTCACAGAAAAAAATCCCACATATGCTTTGAGGATAAAATGCCAAAACTAATTTTCAATATTTCTCAATTATTGGGGCAGGCACACTTGCAGACCGGTTTTGGTCAGTACAAGGTAGTTCCCATCATCAACACGAAGTTGATGACTTCCCATAATCAATTTGAAGCAATTTTTTAATAGGCTCGGGTGGCAGGATAACAGACTTTTACAATCATTAGTATGAAACAGCTACCAAAAGTTTGTCATATTGACGTATTTGTACTGGATTTTATCATTCTTCTGTCAATCTTTTCATCGTAAGTTACAGCAACCACACTGATAAAGGTCATGGTAGGAAATTAACGAAAATTTTGGTTGTGCCGTACAAAACTATCCGCTTCTGTCTTATTCATGGAACAAACATTTTCTTGAGGAAACACGATTTCTTGAATGAAATCAACACTGAATTATTGTCAGTTATTGATTCTATTCTATATATTCAGATTCATATAGACAGTACTTCTTCCCTCAAATACCCACAAATCTCGGCAAAATTTTCCGCTTTTCGCGCACGATGAAAATTGAAAAAATTCTATTTCAAAACGGGTGTGAAAGGAACAATAGTTGTTCGAGCAACGGATTTTTTATGAGCCTCTGACGATATGTCATGCAAATAAAAACAGCCAAATCCAAAAGTTTTTAGCAAAGCTCTTGGTGGGGACATGGGGATAACAATAGGAATTGAGGTATATTTGTTCAGTAATTACTTTTAATTGACATCCTAATTACACCTAAATAATTTGTGACCATTGAGATATCTTTTCAAACCACCCATATTGTTATTTTACAGAATGAAATGCCCAACTGAGAATTTCTGAATATTTTTCCATGCAGTTCAATTGTATTATACACTCTGAACACAATTATCTTATACTTATTATACTTTGTGACTTGATAACTTACCCGAAAACGACCCCCCAAATTGACCCCCCAAATTCAGCATTTTCTTTTGAAAATAGATGAACTAGCCGTTGCTGGTTATTTTTCTATTGTTATCTATGCAATAGATAGATATCTAGATAGATGATTTATTTCACACGGTATTTGTAAACATGTATGCTTAATACAGAAAAACTTGTCTGAAAAAAACTTCACAACATGGTAAGAAGCATAGAAAACAGAAATAATCATCCCCTGTAAAATTTCGAAGCTCAGTCAACAACCACTGAAGGCGCTGATGGTGGTTAGTTTGTTCCAGTTGAGAGTGAGGAAACGGAAATGCAGACTTATATGATGGTGTCAATTAACTTTGACATCTATTGTCTATCCGAGATGCAATGCGAT
Source organism: Zygogramma bicolorata (assembly GCA_032362365.1). NCBI lineage: Eukaryota > Metazoa > Arthropoda > Insecta > Coleoptera > Chrysomelidae > Zygogramma > Zygogramma bicolorata. Next base: position 374,575 of record JAVJAQ010002333.1, on the reverse strand, counting down.
TTTGAAATTTTTAATACTGCGTGAAGCATAAAATTTTATATTAGTTCGACAAAATAGTTTTCTGTGAGTTATGAGCTGCGCTTCATTCTGGTAATAGATGAGGACCATATGTTTCCCCAAAATACATCGTTTTATCCAAGAATAAATCAGTGGTTTTCCATACTTGGATCAGTTGAAACAAACCACCAAAGTATGAAAATTTCGTTGAAATTGTCGGTTTCAGATTGACGTAAGTTTGATGTAAGATGTCCAAATGTAATTCAAATAAATTTGTTTGTTCGGGATTGAAAAACTCTACTTGGTCGTCGCCATGTTGAGAAGTATAAATGGTGTCCCAAGCTGTTTCTTTCAACTTGGCTTTGAAGGGATTTTGAAAATTTATATCAACTCTGAAAGTGATGAAACGCGTTTCTCATTTGAATTTCCACCTTTTTATGCAGCAGAGTGTGGCAAAGTAACAGAAACTCACATTTGCTCCAAAACATCACTTACGTCAACGCAAACAATTTCATGTAAGAACTGAGCCTTTACAAAAATTCCCAAGCTCCCGCCCCTGCCCATTCTATCGGCTCTAGCTAAATCGAAGCTAGTAATAGCGAATATATCGAAAGATATCGTGTCATTCAACCATCTTTTGAAACAGCGAAAAAAGCGAGGTACTTATACTTCTTGTATAACGAAGGTAGGTATAACTCACAAATCATTGAACGCTATTATATTCATCAATTCTCAATTTTACAATTTTTATCGAACAAAAAAATATAACCAGTAAGATGTAGAGATTAAAACTTTTTATACATGTCTCTTCTCATGAAAAGCCGATCTATCATCATCAAATATTCAGATGTCAGATGTTCCTACAAAATCAAGTATCTCGATGCTAGGAATTACGATCAGTGATGATCTCTCATGTGAGATCGATCGCTGAAAGTGCTTCCTAGAAACTTGGATTTCTATTTCGTGCGAAGAAATACTTCACTTCTCGTCAGCATCATATGATCTACAAGGCTCAGATACAACCTGTCATGGAATACAGTTTTCATGTGTGGAGTTCGGCACCAAAACATTCATTGAGGCATCTCGATTCTATTCAGAGAAAGACAATTCGTCTCGTTGGTGATTCTTCGCTCACAGACTCGCTCACTTCATTGGAACATCGTAGAAGGGTCGGAGACTTGTCTCTCTTCTATAGATACTTTCAACGGTCGATGCTCTTCCGAATTGTTATCAATCGTTCCCCCCTTGGCAATATCTACACGGATGACTCGACGAGTACAGAATTCCCACCCCTTTGTTGTGGATTTGGAAACCTGTCGAACATCTTGCTCAGGGATCTTTTGTCAATAGAACAGCTGAGCTTCGGAACTCCTTGCCAAAAGAGGTTTTTTCTGAGGCTTACAAACTTCAAAAATTCAAAGTAAATGTCAATTCGTATATCCTGTCCCTTGATTCACACGGTGTTCTTTGAACATTACAGGGCTTCCCTTTCGTGTGAATCTAAATATAAAAAAAAATACAGATCATTTACCCCAATCTCAAACTAATATTATTAGTCTACGCGCGTTTTGATAACAAAATTAGTTTCTTGGGCAGAAAAAAAAATCGAATCTTCCTTAGTATCAGAGTTGGACAAATTTAATACTTCCGTTAATTGATTTCATCATCATGAATCGAAAATTCATCAGAAAAACATTAATTGAATCCACGAGCTAGCTTGTGTTATGAACCCTATAATCTCGTGAACACTTTTTTGGTTGTACCATTGCAACTACTACCTGAAAAGACTTATTCATTTTTCAAAATCTGTAGACAACAATGATTGAGCATGAAACAAACCCAAAACGCATATGAATGAAATTAAACTCGAACCTAAAAATTATTACTGTATTTTTTTCCACGAAAGTTCAGTTCATCACCAAACACGAAGTTATGCCGGTTGAGCTTCGATGACACATCAGTTGATTTCCTTGCCATAGTGATAAAAACTTTATTGTTTGAAGTGCATTTTTCGAAGGAATATTCTTTGATAAGATATAGGTATTTTATTTCAGTTATTTATAGCTTTTCATCTATTCATGAAAAAGTAAAAGAATCAAGATATGTAGTTTTACTGTGCACCCTATTTTCCCAAGAAAGTTGATCTTTTGTTTTTGTTTTGCATTTTTGAGCGGGAGTGATTGAGGGCGCAGCACCAAAACGTACATCAGATTTCGTTTTTATATGCAAGCTTGGCTCAAAACCTAAAATTCGGAATGGAAACGAATTTGCATCTCCTCTCTCTTGGTTTACTAAATGTTCTTTGAACATTACTTTTTTCTTTCGTGTGATCAAATTTATCAGATACTAGCTGTTGCCCGCTACTTCGTCCGCGTAGACATCGAACCGAACCGTTTAATTAGCACACGCCGGTAAAGCATCACACCTCGTCCGCTTTTCACCGACTTGATTCACACATACTACAATTTTTCACTGCATTATCCATGATGATTAAGATGATGATGTTCCATCATAATAAAATATAGCCCATATCTCTACTGAATAGTGTAGCTTTCTGTTAGTGAAAAAATTTTCATGATCGGATCAGTATTTTCGAAGACTACCCCCTACAAACAAAGTTAGAAACTTTATCTCTTTATAATAGTAATATAGGTATGGATAAATAAATAAACCTCCTATTTTGGCCAAGTTGAAAATCTCCATACTGACCTGAATATAGGCAGACTGGAGCTAGGGGGTATCTATGAGCTACGCTTCAGGGAATAACTTGTGAATTCTGAATCAATTCAGAAGTCGCAATTCACCGAAATAAAGATAACTTTTTTTCAAAATGAATTGAATTCACAATTCTGTCCAACTCTGATAGTACAGATTTCCATCTGAAGATGCTAACTCCGTTAGGGAAACGCTCCTAGGGTGCAATATCAATTTGGTGGTAGGGTAATTGATATCTATGAAAATTTTCAGAAATTAGGTCGGATCAAAATTAATAATCTGAAAAAGCAATATTCCTTTGATACAAATATCTTTTATCGAAATAATTTGCAGAATGCTATCAGAAGAAGAAGCCCGAGACAGAATGGAAGATGCTGACGAGGACAATAATAATATTGTCACTTGGGAAGAATATGTATCTGATACTTACGGACTCGATAGTCACGAGGGTGAAGTGAAATTTGGGGACGAAAACGATAAAGTTAGTATGCTCGTGAATTTCTTATAAAAAAATGCTGTGTATTCAACCTCAGAATATTTCAGCTGATTCAAGATGATAAAACCATGTGGAAAGCTGCAGATATAAACAGAGATGGTGTTCTTGATAGCGAGGAATGGATAGCATTCACCCACCCAGAAGAGCATCCCAACATGCTTCCCATAATTTTGGGGCAAACGTTGAACGATTATGATAAAGACGGCGATGGCTTTATAGATTTTCAGGAATACATTGGTAACAGAGGAACGAGTCTAGACAAGGAAGCACTGATTACCGAGAAAGTGAAATTTGATGAGGTTTTAGATAAAAATCATGATGGAAAATTGGAGGGGAGTGAAATATTATCTTGGGCTGTTCCCAGTAATGAGTGAGTGTCGTTCACGTTACTCAACTTCTGAACTAGAACTTATAAGAATAATGACAATGCGATTCAAATGAAACATGCAAAAATAATATTTAAAGGGTTTCTACAGTTTGCTCTTGAAAAGTTTTTTCGATTTTCAGAGAAATAGCAACAGAGGAGGTAGATCATTTATTCGCTCACAGTGATGATGACCATGATGATGTTTTGAGTTTTAATGAAATCCTTGACCATCACGACATATTTGTTGGGAGTGAAGCTACAGATTATGGAGATCATCTTCATAACATTCATCACTTCAATGATGAGTTATGATGAGCCAATACGATAGAATCAGGTATGTTGACGGTTGAAAAAACGGATTTTTTGTGTAAAATGAACTCAACTGTCCGAAATGAGTTATTTTTAAAGTTTTATACAGATTTTTATTCGTAACTTTTGACAATATCTTTACTAAAAACGGTCAACAACATTCTCCCCCCTTGTGATTCTTGTCTGTATCTGGAAGGCGGTATACCCTTATTCGTTCTTTTACGCCGTCTCAATTCTCCTGTGGACATCGCGTAATTCGATGTTCCACGAAATGTTGTTTTTCGCTCGAAGGACCAAAAATGTTGAAACAACGGCTTCTTTTTGTGTAAAATGAACTCAAAACTGTCTGAAATGAGTTATTTCTAAAGTTTCATACAGATTTTTATTCGTAACTTTAGACAATATTTCTTGACATTCATTATTATTTTTCTACCCTGCCAAATATAAGCTTAAAAAAGTCTATAATAAACGAGACTTTCAAAAAACTTCATTTCGTTCATTATTAGAAATATTCAACATGTCAGCCAAAACACGTCTAAATTTAGTCGTGATCTGCTCCATATGTAATGTGGCTACTTTCTCCTAGGTGGCGCTAGGGAGGGGCCACCTCGAATACGAGTTAGGATAATATTTGATTGTATTGAGTGAGCCAAATAATATATAAAACGGAATTGTGTGTATTCAATATTTTCTTTGGGCGTTTTTTGTTTCAAAAAGAAACTATGATATATGGTAGTTTTTTATAGTCTAATATTAAAAATATTCTAAAAAAGATGCAAATGACTTGTGATTCCTAGTGTGATCCAATCTATTCAAACTTGGTATGTAGTTTTCGAGGATAGAGTTTTCAGTTATTTTGAAATTCAAGATGGCGGATCAGTTTTGTGATTCAGTCGGATTCTAGTCCAGATTGGTATCGCGGAGTTTTTGGGAATGAGATTATGAATTTTCTGCCAATAATTAATACTCTTTATTTATTTGTCCGAATTTATTGATATTTAATGGCTAGGAGGTGTGAATTTCAAGAATGACTAATCATAATTGAATGAATACAAATCTCGAGTTTTTGCGGGTAAAAGGACGAGGTAACACGGTGGGGGCACGGCTTTGTTACTTCTTTCTCTCTTCAATATCAGTTCCCCTTGCAAGGACAACACTCAACGCGAAAATTCAGGCTATAGAATTAACCAATAAGTAAAGTTTGTACAATTTACAAACTGTTGCCAGATTGTCATATAATTATAAAATATCAGATAATAATAAAAGTGATGTATTTATTATGAATGGAGTAAAATCCAAAAAAATACCCAACTACGTTTGTATTATTCATCAAAATATGAAAGTTCAGCCATGAAATAGTTCTTTCTCGTGTAGTTTTTTCAATACTCACTGCGTTAAATTCATACATGCTATAAATTTTGCTATGAATAACATTTATATCCAGTACTGCAGCATTTGTAAGCCTCTTGGTTTTGCGCATTCGAGGCGATTCGAGTGCTTTGGTATCTGTATTCGGTAATACCTACTTCGGTCGCTATGAGCATTTTTTTTGAATTTTTTTTGTGGAACTTACGTGATTCGGTCTTCCCTACAAAAAATATTTATAATACTTTTGGCGGTCTCGTATATTTTCGAAGATACAGGTCCATTTTGTTGTAAAACTTCACAATTTATCACATCAAATTTATGTTGTTTGAACACACAAAATGTGTCCTTTTCATCAAAACATCACACAAGTCCTTATTTACTCGTATGTTACATTTTCAAGCAGGCAAAACTATTATTGTTTCAGATAATTGATTATTTTTCAAAACTTCAAGATTTTGTAAACATCAAACATTTCGAGATGAGTATCTAGATTTTCCTTGAACACTGAAATAAGCTCATTACCAATTCGCATCACAGACTAAAGGTTCAATAGAATTGTGATGTTATGATTTGTTATGTAATAATGTTTTTTAAGAGACTCTTAGTGTGCTCAATGTGTATACAATCTGTCCCGCTTTTATGTATTTGGTCAAATAATGCTAATTATATTTATTATTAAATGTTAAAAAATTTAAGGACAGAGTACTTGAAATGTTATAGAGGTACAATACCAAACATTCATTTGAACATTTTGAAATAACTTTATATGTGAAATCGTTCGGATTGCGCTTACATATCGATGGATCTCATGCTTCAGATGTTGAAAATGCGATTTCGTCAAACTTTAGAATATTCGTATAAAAATACTTTCAGGTTGTCCAATAGCAACCATTTTTCATTGGCGTACTCTTTGAGGGTATAATATTCAAAAATTAATTTCCATCTAATTTTTTAAATATATTGTATGAAAGATTATTTTGCAATGCTGAATTTCAGTGTAAAAATTTATTTCTTTTTCGACTGAAAGAGTATACAATGAAAAAACAATTTCCTTCATTGGCCAAATTGTGGTGTCCACCAATACTTCAAAATGGCTCCTAACCGCACAACTCAGATATGATAATGATTGTGTATTAATACAACCCTTGAGACGGAAATGACATGGAATACCCGATAGATACATTACAAATTACAAAAGAGTCATGAAACAATCACAAGAATTAATTATGTTTTAGAACATTGACTCGAAGATTAGTAGGGGTGGCCCTATTAAATATTGATATATGTTGTATATCTAGAATAATATAATTTTTCAATTGGTAAATTGAGCTCGTTCTGTTCAAGCAAATGAATTGAAGCAATGTGTGATCTTGGTGTCTATGTTCGTTGACTAATTGATTGATTTTATACAGGCAGTTTATTTCAAACCAAATAATAGCCTGATTGACTATTTGAAATCATTCCACGTGTATTTTTCCCTGCTACTTACTGTTGACGATGATGATTCCTGTTTTTGGTTACAGAATATGGATGAAATTTTTCAAGGCTGGATTATTAGGAGAATAACATGTCTGTGTGGTGTGTATTGCATACTTGAAGAAGAATCCGACTCCCAGCTTAAGTGATGATGATGATGATGCACTGTTGCAAGACAAAAATATCAGTATAAAAATTCAAATTTTATTGCCTAAACTAAATGTTTGAACTTATATAATATATATAAGGCTGATATAGGCATGATGAGATAGGAGCATTTGATTGTGAAAATATTGAACTATTGCAAATTAAATCAGAATTTTGATCTTCAAAAATTCAAAAGACTTGCATTCACAAATCCAATGCCAGGCAACTGTTTTGACTTACCAAAGATCTTTTCAGTGGCACTAGACTGGCCTTGTGAATACACTGCTATTCAAACTGACTGCCTCTTACAAGAAAAAATTTCATTTGATATAATATGAAGAATCTGTCTGAGTAAAATTCAATATTTTTATTGTATATCTATCATGATGCATTGATTTGTTCCCATAATGTTTTATTAAAGATGGTTTTGACTAACTAGCTCGAAAACATCTTTGAAATGAGGTGATTGAATTTTACATTTACATATTCACACTCCTCCAAATCTTAAATTTTTGGAGACATCACACAATTTAGAAAACAATTACTACTTTTTTCTGGATAGCCTCGATTCGCTCAAAAAGTGGATTGAAAACTTTATATTTTTCATCAGGATCGAAGCTGTCCAGAGGAAAATCTATATTTTACAATATCATTGTAACTCATTGAAAGATGTTCTCTTCGATAAGGTTTGCAAACCCGCGCCTTGTGCTTGGCTTATTGAGAGATATCAACATTACCCGCCAGACGGCAATAGTTTCATTGGAGGTCAAAATACAGAACACTGTCACATCTGTCAATTCTGTGTGACAGACAAATTCAACAAACCAAAAAACTGTCCGTGAGATTATGTTACACATGGTATTCATAATTTTAAATGAAAAAAATGAAAGAATATTGTGGTTGAAGTATTAAGAAATGTAAAAAAACACTTCTTTTGACAAATGACATCTGGCATGAGCTCCAACCTAATAAGGCCATCTACTTCGTATTTTCCGGATTGTCGTTATTATCGAATGCTTATAAATCAGTCCGATGATCTAGCATATGAAATCCATTGATACATAACTAGAAACCAGTAGGTTTGATCACCTGTATAAAACATGTTTGACAAAAAAAATAACCCAGTAATTCCCTTTCGTGTGAATCTGCATATGAAAAAAAATCAGATCGTCAATTTTTTATTTGTTGTTTTCTATGTTAACCAGGAGGTTTCAAACCTTTCTCCTGGTAATGAAAGATATTAACGTCGTGATTTAACAGAGAAAGAAACAAACCAGTGTCCTCTGTGAGGACACTGGTGAGGTGAGAAGAATGTGGAAGCGACGAATTGCATACTTGAACTGGTTCATCCACTATGCATATAGAGAGTATCATTCAATAAATACTAGTCATCGCCGTCATGATACAGGTAACATCATAGAATGAAAATGAAGAAAGTACTTTTTATTATCAGTAGATATTTTGCTTTTGTCATGGTCTGTATGAGGCGCGAATACAATACAATACCGTCCTCCAGAACGCACTTTCGTGCATTGAATTGTACTCCTATGTACTTATCTCGATCGAACGGAACGATTCCATCTTTGACAAAGGTATTAGGGATTCACCTTACCCCCCCCCCCTCCTTCCAGGATGTGAACTCGTATACAGGCCTGATCTGTATCCATAGTTGGGCATTAACTCGTTAATCCGTTAATAGTTAATTAACGAAGTTAACATTTTGATTAACGGATTAACTTTTAAGTTAACTTTTGAACAGGTTAACGAATACGTTAACTTTCGTTAATATGCAGGAGTCCGTTAATCGTTAATCCAATGCCGAATAGTTTCCGCACGGCACCGTCAAGTGACGGGGAACGAGTGAAACAAAAACAAAACTGGATATATTTTGCCGAGGCGTGCGAGTGAGAAAGAAAACTGCAAGGAGATTTCTTTCATTCGACATTTGATCATTTCATTACTTAGCGCAGGTGCTTAGGGTATGGTCCGATAGTAACCACTACTCACCGCTACTAACCGATTTTTTGACAGCGGTTTCCTGAGAAACTGGTAATCAGTGCCTAATTTCAGAACACATGTTAGTTTCAAGTTCAAACCAGAGAGAGAACTACCTATGGTGTAAGGCACTACCATAACAGAGGCATTCATGTTCAAAAGTATGAAAAATACTTTTGACATATGACAACATAGCGGTTAGGTTCGAACAGATATTAACGGATTAACGATTAACGTTAATTCTTTCAAAATATAACGCTTTAACGTTTAACGAAGCTTACTTTTTTTGTAGCGGATTAACGAAGTTAATCAGTTGATTAACGGTGCCCAGCTATGTCTGTATCATCATCACTATGCAACAGGGTGAGCATAGCTAATGCCAGGATGAATTGTAGAAGTTGTACATGTTCAACAAGTTATATGTGTATTCAGGTTTATCATAATCGTAATAATAATTTTGTGTTGACTACTTGAATATTTCTGACATTGCTTTTCCTGAAAATGATCATAATCCACTGATTCCAATAATTCAGCATTGAAAGAATTCTTCAGAACGTAGCACACATTTTACTGTTTTGGATTTCTGGAATTGACTTGTTGATATCAAAAATTTTTGTGACATAACTCTAAATATTTGATTTTGTTCACTGATTATTCAGAGTACTAATGTTAATGTCATCGTGTGAGTTTCATTTTCAATACCGTGAAAAGAACAGTTTCAAAGCAATTGCGCTAATGTTTATATATTTATTTTGTGCCATATCATTTATTGGATGTATTTATTGGTTAGCGTGTAAATATATTATATAATGAAATCATAACTTGTTTTTGATTTTTTTGAAATAATTAATTATGTTTCAACGAGTTATTGGCGCTGAAAATGCAAGAAGTGATTCATCACAATTTCCTAAGCAACCTGTGTACCCAAATAACATGAAATTTTGGGACTAAGTGGTGTTTTTTTCTTTAATTGTTACTTATTTTATGAATTATCTTCTAGAATACGCATCCTACGTCAAAAATAATTGAGGATGAAGTTGTAGAATATTCAATTTTCTTTTATTTGATACTTATCGATACCTGTAGGTCTAACGGTCCTTACAGAAACAGCAGAAAACAAAAACCAGTCATGAGTGGGTTTTCGGGGAAGATGCAAATAAACTGTTCTCACGTTTTTTTATTGTTTAAATTCATTTACATCTCAAATCAATTGTTTGTTTAACCTCCATTATTTTTCTCAGTTCCCTTTTCCTTTGTGTTGCATAATTCCATGATGGTTTGTTTCTGGCTGTTCCACTGTGTTGAAACCTCGATTGAAAAAACTGTTTTGGCTTTCGTGACCTGATGCATTTATAATATCAGCCTATCTACTTTCAGTTGCGTGTTCTACAAAAATTGCAACATCCATATCAGTCCTAAAATAACCATGATCTATCAAATTGTTCTCTTATTCCTCCTGAAATAAATTTATTGTATGAGTTGGCCCCGTTCCCGATGTCTCTGGTCAATGAGCAGGGGATCCGCAAAGGTACGAAATCCACTCTGCACTCTGCCTTTGCTCATCTCTCCAGCTACACGCCGACAGATGATAGCACTCACGTCGTTGTAGATGGTGGAATGATGGAGCCGTCTTAATGGGAGAACATGTCAACCCACTCGTTCTTCTCAATGGTTTAGGCGCTGAAGAAACAAACGTCTACATTTGGAAAAGTACGAATCGCGAATCTGGTTACTGTCTCTACGTCTTCCTAGAATCATCAGGACTCCAAGCCTGTTGCTGTGAAGATTGTTTTCGTTTATTATTCACCTTTGAATTTGTTTTATCACTATGTAAAAAAGTGAATAAAAAGTTGTCAAAAAAAAAGTAACTTGTGTCAAACCTTCTTACGAGTAAAACTATAAAATAAAGGATTATTCCTCTTGATTCTACTGAATACAGTCAAACAAGTGGTCCTTCGAGCAAAACATTCAAAAGAATCACCCGTGGAACGATGTCCAAGTCTTTACCTGTAAGAAGAAGTGAGAGGACAACGAAAGGCAAAATCCCAGAAAGATATATGGCTAACACCTGTGAGATGAATACCAATCCAATCGATTGTACAAACCCGCCGATCAGCAGCGTAACTGAAGACAGAAATCATCATGAAAAACCCGATCAATTAGAGAGTTTTCCAAAATCACAATCATCCAGGAAATCAACGTCTAGTTCACTTAGACGACGGCAGTTAGAACTTGATCTGGAAAGAGCAAAGAAGTTAGCAGAAATAGATAAACGGTTGCTTGAGGAAGAAATTGCACTGAAGAAAGCAGAACTGACTGGTTCGTGGAGGTCAAATTCATCTAGTAATGAACAGAAACAAGACGAAGATGTCAAAACCGTTACGTCCAAATCTTCATTCGTTCAAAACTGGGTAAATTCTTCAAAAACCTATCCCGAGAGACCCGAACATTATGATCAAAACTATCAATATCAAAAACCAAGTGCAGAAGACCTGAGACTCAATCAACTTATGGCTAGACAGTCTTTCAGCAAAGATCTACCGATATTTTGTGGTGATCCTGGCGAATGGATGCATTTTATCACTCAATTCAAGGAATCAACAAAAATATGTGGTTTCTCTTGCGCTGAAAACATTGTTCGTCTACAAAAATGTCTGAAAGGCCCAGCAAGGGAAACGGTTAATGCTTTATTGAGCTTCACCCATGAAGTTGATAAAATCATTAGTTCTCTGGAAAAAAGATTCGGCAGACCAGAAATAATTATACAAAATCTAATTGATTCTGTGGCGAAGATTTTCAATATAAGAGATGACAAAATTGAGAATATTTTAGATTTTTCCAATAAAGTCCAAAACCTGGCAGTTACAGTAGAAAGTCTGAATGGACAAGAATACCTTACAAATCCACAACTTCTAAATGACCTGATTAGAAAATTGACTCCCAGTCTCAAAATGGAATGGGGTAGAAGAGTAGTTGAGTTGAAGAAATCAAGAAAACTTATTAATATTATTGAGTTCTCTATGTGGCTTGAGGAATCCAGTGAAGCAGCTATGTACGTAACTTTTCCCGATATAGAACAGACCAAGAAGAAATACGTGTGCACAACATCTACTCAACCTGAAAAAAACACGTATAAATGCAAATTTTGTAAACAAGATGGACATAAAGTTGAAAAATGTAGAGAATTCCGAAATCTAGATGTCGACAAACGCTGGGAATGGGTCAGAAAAAGTAAAGTTTGCTTCAGCTGTTTGACTTCTTTTCATCAAACGAAAATGTGTCGTAACAAGAAAATTTGCTCCATTAATGGATGTTCTTTCAAACATCATAGACTACTACACAAAATTTTGGAAAACCCAGTCGAGGAAGAAGTGAACCATTGTGTAAATAATATCAACAAAAATGAAGTACTTCTACGAATCGCACCGGTTGAAATCAGTGGTCCATGTGGAAGTGTTGAAACGTATGCACTGTTTGATGAGGCTTCAACAATAACAATGATAGACAATACCATTGCTGAAAAGGTTGGTGCATTCGGTCCTGTAGAACCATTGAATCTGAGATGGACAAATTCCATTACGAACAGAGAAAATGACTCGCAGAAAATTTCGTTGAGTATTCGAGGTAAATACCAAGATTCAACTTTTACATTGCACAATGTACGAACGGTCAAGAATTTGTCACTTCCTAGACAGCATGTGAACGTGAAAAAGTTGAGAGAAAAGTGGAATCATCTGAATCAGATCAACCTGCCATCCCTCATAGATGCAAAACCGACCATACTTATTGGCCAAGACAATATTGATCTCATAATACCCCGGGAAATCCATGAAGGAGGTAAAAATGCACCTGTCTTATCAAAATCCAAACTAGGATGGGTTTTACATGGTAACTTCAACAAGACTCATGCTATAATAAGTGAGGAATTCACCTTATTTGTTAGAGCTGAACTAGACGACATGGACCAGTTGATTCGAAATTCATTCAAAATTGATAATTTGGGTATTCAGCATAGTGAAATCTTCGGAAGTCCAGAAGATCGCAGAGCATTGAGAGTTTTAGAAGAAACCACGAAGAGAATCAACGAAAATAGATGGGAGTCAGGATTATTATGGAAAGCAGACAATTTGAGTTTACCAGACAACAAAAGTACCGCATTGACAAGACTACGATCCATTGAGAGAAAGATGGATAAAAATCCCCAATTCGCCATGGAATACGAGGACAAAATTAATGAATATTTATCGAAAGGTTATGCCAGACAACTTTCCGACGAAGAAACGAACATTCGCCTGAAAAACACCTGATTTCATTTGATATAATATGAAGAATCTGTCTGAGTAAAATTCAATATTTTTATTGTATATCTATCATGATGCATTGATTTGTTCCCATAATGTTTTATTAAAGATGGTTTTGACTAACTAGCTCGAAAACATCTTTGAAATGAGGTGATTGAATTTTACATTTACATATTCACACTCCTCCAAATCTTAAATTTTTGGAGACATCACACAATTTAGAAAACAATTACTACTTTTTTCTGGATAGCCTCGATTCGCTCAAAAAGTGGATTGAAAACTTTATATTTTTCATCAGGATCGAAGCTGTCCAGAGGAAAATCTATATTTTACAATATCATTGTAACTCATTGAAAGATGTTCTCTTCGATAAGGTTTGCAAACCCGCGCCTTGTGCTTGGCTTATTGAGAGATATCAACATTACCCGCCAGACGGCAATAGTTTCATTGGAGGTCAAAATACAGAACACTGTCACATCTGTCAATTCTGTGTGACAGACAAATTCAACAAACCAAAAAACTGTCCGTGAGATTATGTTACACATGGTATTCATAATTTTAAATGAAAAAAATGAAAGAATATTGTGGTTGAAGTATTAAGAAATGTAAAAAAACACTTCTTTTGACAAATGACATCTGGCATGAGCTCCAACCTAATAAGGCCATCTACTTCGTATTTTCCGGATTGTCGTTATTATCGAATGCTTATAAATCAGTCCGATGATCTAGCATATGAAATCCATTGATACATAACTAGAAACCAGTAGGTTTGATCACCTGTATAAAACATGTTTGACAAAAAAAATAACCCAGTAATTCCCTTTCGTGTGAATCTGCATATGAAAAAAAATCAGATCGTCAATTTTTTATTTGTTGTTTTCTATGTTAACCAGGAGGTTTCAAACCTTTCTCCTGGTAATGAAAGATATTAACGTCGTGATTTAACAGAGAAAGAAACAAACCAGTGTCCTCTGTGAGGACACTGGTGAGGTGAGAAGAATGTGGAAGCGACGAATTGCATACTTGAACTGGTTCATCCACTATGCATATAGAGAGTATCATTCAATAAATACTAGTCATCGCCGTCATGATACAGGTAACATCATAGAATGAAAATGAAGAAAGTACTTTTTATTATCAGTAGATATTTTCCTTTTGTCATGGTCTGTATGAGGCGCGAATACAATACAATACCGTCCTCCAGAACGCACTTTCGTGCATTGAATTGTACTCCTATGTACTTATCTCGATCGAACGGAACGATTCCATCTTTGACAAAGGTATTAGGGATTCACCTTACCCCCCCCCCCTCCTTCCAGGATGTGAACTCGTATACAGGCCTGATCTGTATCCATAGTTGGGCATTAACTCGTTAATCCGTTAATAGTTAATTAACGAAGTTAACATTTTGATTAACGGATTAACTTTTAAGTTAACTTTTGAACAGGTTAACGAATACGTTAACTTTCGTTAATATGCAGGAGTCCGTTAATCGTTAATCCAATGCCGAATAGTTTCCGCACGGCACCGTCAAGTGACGGGGAACGAGTGAAACAAAAACAAAACTGGATATATTTTGCCGAGGCGTGCGAGTGAGAAAGAAAACTGCAAGGAGATTTCTTTCATTCGACATTTGATCATTTCATTACTTAGCGCAGGTGCTTAGGGTATGGTCCGATAGTAACCACTACTCACCGCTACTAACCGATTTTTTGACAGCGGTTTCCTGAGAAACTGGTAATCAGTGCCTAATTTCAGAACACATGTTAGTTTCAAGTTCAAACCAGAGAGAGAACTACCTATGGTGTAAGGCACTACCATAACAGAGGCATTCATGTTCAAAAGTATGAAAAATACTTTTGACATATGACAACATAGCGGTTAGGTTCGAACAGATATTAACGGATTAACGATTAACGTTAATTCTTTCAAAATATAACGCTTTAACGTTTAACGAAGCTTACTTTTTTTGTAGCGGATTAACGAAGTTAATCAGTTGATTAACGGTGCCCAGCTATGTCTGTATCATCATCACTATGCAACAGGGTGAGCATAGCTAATGCCAGGATGAATTGTAGAAGTTGTACATGTTCAACAAGTTATATGTGTATTCAGGTTTATCATAATCGTAATAATAATTTTGTGTTGACTACTTGAATATTTCTGACATTGCTTTTCCTGAAAATGATCATAATCCACTGATTCCAATAATTCAGCATTGAAAGAATTCTTCAGAACGTAGCACACATTTTACTGTTTTGGATTTCTGGAATTGACTTGTTGATATCAAAAATTTTTGTGACATAACTCTAAATATTTGATTTTGTTCACTGATTATTCAGAGTACTAATGTTAATGTCATCGTGTGAGTTTCATTTTCAATACCGTGAAAAGAACAGTTTCAAAGCAATTGCGCTAATGTTTATATATTTATTTTGTGCCATATCATTTATTGGATGTATTTATTGGTTAGCGTGTAAATATATTATATAATGAAATCATAACTTGTTTTTGATTTTTTTGAAATAATTAATTATGTTTCAACGAGTTATTGGCGCTGAAAATGCAAGAAGTGATTCATCACAATTTCCTAAGCAACCTGTGTACCCAAATAACATGAAATTTTGGGACTAAGTGGTGTTTTTTTCTTTAATTGTTACTTATTTTATGAATTATCTTCTAGAATACGCATCCTACGTCAAAAATAATTGAGGATGAAGTTGTAGAATATTCAATTTTCTTTTATTTGATACTTATCGATACCTGTAGGTCTAACGGTCCTTACAGAAACAGCAGAAAACAAAAACCAGTCATGAGTGGGTTTTCGGGGAAGATGCAAATAAACTGTTCTCACGTTTTTTTATTGTTTAAATTCATTTACATCTCAAATCAATTGTTTGTTTAACCTCCATTATTTTTCTCAGTTCCCTTTTCCTTTGTGTTGCATAATTCCATGATGGTTTGTTTCTGGCTGTTCCACTGTGTTGAAACCTCGATTGAAAAAACTGTTTTGGCTTTCGTGACCTGATGCATTTATAATATCAGCCTATCTACTTTCAGTTGCGTGTTCTACAAAAATTGCAACATCCATATCAGTCCTAAAATAACCATGATCTATCAAATTGTTCTCTTATTCCTCCTGAAATAAATTTATTGTATGAGTTGGCCCCGTTCCCGATGTCTCTGGTCAATGAGCAGGGGATCCGCAAAGGTACGAAATCCACTCTGCACTCTGCCTTTGCTCATCTCTCCAGCTACACGCCGACAGATGATAGCACTCACGTCGTTGTAGATGGTGGAATGATGGAGCCGTCTTAATGGGAGAACATGTCAACCCACTCGTTCTTCTCAATGGTTTAGGCGCTGAAGAAACAAACGTCTACATTTGGAAAAGTACGAATCGCGAATCTGGTTACTGTCTCTACGTCTTCCTAGAATCATCAGGACTCCAAGCCTGTTGCTGTGAAGATTGTTTTCGTTTATTATTCACCTTTGAATTTGTTTTATCACTATGTAAAAAAGTGAATAAAAAGTTGTCAAAAAAAAAGTAACTTGTGTCAAACCTTCTTACGAGTAAAACTATAAAATAAAGGATTATTCCTCTTGATTCTACTGAATACAGTCAAACAAGTGGTCCTTCGAGCAAAACATTCAAAAGAATCACCCGTGGAACGATGTCCAAGTCTTTACCTGTAAGAAGAAGTGAGAGGACAACGAAAGGCAAAATCCCAGAAAGATATATGGCTAACACCTGTGAGATGAATACCAATCCAATCGATTGTACAAACCCGCCGATCAGCAGCGTAACTGAAGACAGAAATCATCATGAAAAACCCGATCAATTAGAGAGTTTTCCAAAATCACAATCATCCAGGAAATCAACGTCTAGTTCACTTAGACGACGGCAGTTAGAACTTGATCTGGAAAGAGCAAAGAAGTTAGCAGAAATAGATAAACGGTTGCTTGAGGAAGAAATTGCACTGAAGAAAGCAGAACTGACTGGTTCGTGGAGGTCAAATTCATCTAGTAATGAACAGAAACAAGACGAAGATGTCAAAACCGTTACGTCCAAATCTTCATTCGTTCAAAACTGGGTAAATTCTTCAAAAACCTATCCCGAGAGACCCGAACATTATGATCAAAACTATCAATATCAAAAACCAAGTGCAGAAGACCTGAGACTCAATCAACTTATGGCTAGACAGTCTTTCAGCAAAGATCTACCGATATTTTGTGGTGATCCTGGCGAATGGATGCATTTTATCACTCAATTCAAGGAATCAACAAAAATATGTGGTTTCTCTTGCGCTGAAAACATTGTTCGTCTACAAAAATGTCTGAAAGGCCCAGCAAGGGAAACGGTTAATGCTTTATTGAGCTTCACCCATGAAGTTGATAAAATCATTAGTTCTCTGGAAAAAAGATTCGGCAGACCAGAAATAATTATACAAAATCTAATTGATTCTGTGGCGAAGATTTTCAATATAAGAGATGACAAAATTGAGAATATTTTAGATTTTTCCAATAAAGTCCAAAACCTGGCAGTTACAGTAGAAAGTCTGAATGGACAAGAATACCTTACAAATCCACAACTTCTAAATGACCTGATTAGAAAATTGACTCCCAGTCTCAAAATGGAATGGGGTAGAAGAGTAGTTGAGTTGAAGAAATCAAGAAAACTTATTAATATTATTGAGTTCTCTATGTGGCTTGAGGAATCCAGTGAAGCAGCTATGTACGTAACTTTTCCCGATATAGAACAGACCAAGAAGAAATACGTGTGCACAACATCTACTCAACCTGAAAAAAACACGTATAAATGCAAATTTTGTAAACAAGATGGACATAAAGTTGAAAAATGTAGAGAATTCCGAAATCTAGATGTCGACAAACGCTGGGAATGGGTCAGAAAAAGTAAAGTTTGCTTCAGCTGTTTGACTTCTTTTCATCAAACGAAAATGTGTCGTAACAAGAAAATTTGCTCCATTAATGGATGTTCTTTCAAACATCATAGACTACTACACAAAATTTTGGAAAACCCAGTCGAGGAAGAAGTGAACCATTGTGTAAATAATATCAACAAAAATGAAGTACTTCTACGAATCGCACCGGTTGAAATCAGTGGTCCATGTGGAAGTGTTGAAACGTATGCACTGTTTGATGAGGCTTCAACAATAACAATGATAGACAATACCATTGCTGAAAAGGTTGGTGCATTCGGTCCTGTAGAACCATTGAATCTGAGATGGACAAATTCCATTACGAACAGAGAAAATGACTCGCAGAAAATTTCGTTGAGTATTCGAGGTAAATACCAAGATTCAACTTTTACATTGCACAATGTACGAACGGTCAAGAATTTGTCACTTCCTAGACAGCATGTGAACGTGAAAAAGTTGAGAGAAAAGTGGAATCATCTGAATCAGATCAACCTGCCATCCCTCATAGATGCAAAACCGACCATACTTATTGGCCAAGACAATATTGATCTCATAATACCCCGGGAAATCCATGAAGGAGGTAAAAATGCACCTGTCTTATCAAAATCCAAACTAGGATGGGTTTTACATGGTAACTTCAACAAGACTCATGCTATAATAAGTGAGGAATTCACCTTATTTGTTAGAGCTGAACTAGACGACATGGACCAGTTGATTCGAAATTCATTCAAAATTGATAATTTGGGTATTCAGCATAGTGAAATCTTCGGAAGTCCAGAAGATCGCAGAGCATTGAGAGTTTTAGAAGAAACCACGAAGAGAATCAACGAAAATAGATGGGAGTCAGGATTATTATGGAAAGCAGACAATTTGAGTTTACCAGACAACAAAAGTACCGCATTGACAAGACTACGATCCATTGAGAGAAAGATGGATAAAAATCCCCAATTCGCCATGGAATACGAGGACAAAATTAATGAATATTTATCGAAAGGTTATGCCAGACAACTTTCCGACGAAGAAACGAACATTCGCCTGAAAAACACCTGGTATTTGCCTCATTTCGGCGTGACGAACCCCAATAAACCCAAAAAATTACGTCTAGTCTTCGATGCTGCCGCAAAAACTGATGGGATGAGTTTGAATGATGCTTTATTGAAAGGCCCTGATCAACTGAATTCACTTCTTGGAATAATATTCAAGTTTCGGCAAAGAAACATTGCATTTGCTTCGGATATTTCGGAAATGTTTCACCAAGTATGGATCAGGCCTGAAGACAGAAACTCTCAACGTTTTTTGTGGAGGGGCAGAGAAAGGGATAAAAGACCTGATGAATATGAAATGGTGTCGATGATCTTCGGAGCTGCTTCATCACCCAGTACAGCTCAATATGTGATGAGAAAAAATGCTGAGGAATTTTCACAAGAATTTCCTGGAGCAGAAAAAGCAATTCGTCAAAATCACTACGTGGACGACTACTTAGACAGCGTAGACACGGAAGAAGAAGCAATAAAATTAATTTCATCAGTCATCGAAGTTCATGCGAGAGGAGGATTCACCATCAGAAACTGGTCTAGTAACAGTAAAAAAGTCTTAGAAATGATCCCCGAAAAATTTAGGAACGTCAAATCGAAAGATTTGAATTTTGACAAAGACCTGACACTTCCAACCGAACGAGTTTTGGGTTTATACTGGAATCCCAATGAAGACAACTTCTCTTTTTCAATCAAATGGACCGAAAATGATATCCAATCATTGATAGAAAAAAGTCATATAACGAAAAGAGAAGTGCTGAAAACTGTGATGACAATCTTCGACCCGTTTGGTTTCCTGAGTACATACACCATCAAGGCGAAAATTCTACTTCAAATCATGTGGCGTTCAGAGCTTGGATGGGACGACGCAATTAATGACGATATGATGGAAAAGTGGAAGAAATGGGTGTCACAACTGAAAAAACTGAGAACCCTAACAATACCCAGATGCTACGTGAGGAACATATTTGAAGCGAAAGATGTTCAGCTGCATATTTTCTGTGACTCAAGTGCTCAAGCTTATTCTTCTGTGGGATATTTTCGAATAAATATCGGAAACACAATAAAAACTTCTTTCATAATGGCAAAATCAAGAGTTACTCCATTGAAATCGATAGTTTCAATTCCCCGACTTGAACTACAGGCAGCAGTCCTAGGAAGCAGTTTGGCTACAACAATTTTGCAAAATCATGATATAAAGGTCAGTTCCATATATTTTTGGAGTGATTCCAAAACTGTCTTGAGTTGGATCAAATCGGATGCGACAATATTCAAGCCATTTGTGGCTCACAGAGTTTCTGAGATCAAAGAAACTACTGACGAACGAAGATGGAATTGGGTTCCGACCAAGGAAAATATCGCCGACGAAGCTACCAGAGAAAATGGCTTGAACTGTTGGGAGCCCCAAAGTAGGTGGTTGAATGGACCAGACTTCCTGAATTTGAGTGAAAAAGAATGGCCATTGGCTGAAAATTTGGAATTTGATGATTCAGAAGTAAAAAAAAGATTCGTAGGAATAACAACAAACGACTCTTCTAGCATCAAATATTGTTTACCTGATGTATCAAGATTTTCTTCCTGGACCAAACTGATTCGAACGGCTTCGTGGATTTTGAGATTTATCGCCAAAATCAAGCAAACTTCTCAGATGACAGGAGAATTGTCACCTATTGAGATGAAAAATGGCGAGAACCTTTGGACGAAATTCGTTCAAAAAGAGAGTTTTTGCGATGAAATATCAAGTCTGAAAGAAAACCAAAAAGTGGATAAGTCTAGTCGACTCTTCAAATTGTCTCCTATATTGGATGAAGAAGGAATCCTCAGAATGAAGAGTAGAACAATATTTTCGAGCGATCTGTCCAACGATGCTAAGTTTCCTATAATTTTGGATCCAAAAAGCAAATATACAAAATTACTGATCTTTCACTACCATCTGAAAGCTGGTCACAACGGTCAAGATTATGTTACAAACGAAATCAGACAACGTTATTGGATTTTGAATATGAGAGCAGCTGTTCGAAGTTCCTGGAATGATTGCCAGTGGTGCAAAATCAGAAGATCGAGATGTGAAATACCTGAGATGAGCCCATTACCTGAGTGTCGTCTCAATTCCTTTGTCAAACCATTCACTGTAGCTGGAATGGACTATTTTGGACCTTTATATGTAACCATTGGAAGAAAAAAAGAAAAAAGGTATGGAGTTCTGTTTACGTGCATGAGTATTCGTGCTGTCCACCTAGAAATTGCCCATACCCTCAACACCGACTCAACCATAATGGCCATAAGACGATTCATAGGACGACGAGGATGCCCTAAGACAATTTATTCGGACAATGGAAGTAATCTGAAAGGTGCTGAAAAAGAAATGAAAAAAGCCTTAAATGAATTTGATCAAGACAAAATCATTTCCAAGCTGGCAACTAGCAATATTTCTTGGCATTTTATTCCACCATCAGCCCCGCATATGGGAGGGAGTTGGGAACGACTCGTTAGGTCAGTGAAGATTGCACTCAAAGCTATTCTGCGAGAGAAAGCTCCTCGAGAAGAAGTGCTTCAAACTTTATTTGTAGAAGCAGAATATATAGTGAATTCTCGTCCATTAGTTCACGTATCTCTGGATCAATCCGATGAAGAAGCATTGACACCGAATCATTTTCTATTAGGGAGTTCAAGCGGAGCTCAAATACCTGGAAATTTTGAACAGATTGACAACATTTCTCGAAAACACTGGCGAATTTCTCAACTACTAACAGATCACTTTTGGCGGAGATGGGTCAGAGAATATCTTCCAGTTTTGAGCAAACGTACCAAATGGTTTTCATCGTCGAATAGAGAAATCACAACAGGGGATGTGGTGATAATAGTTGACTCCGACTTCTGCAGAAACTCGTGGCCGAAAGGTATTGTTACAAAGGTGTATCCAGGCAAAGATGGGAAAATTCGAGTAGTTGACGTCAAAACTAACATGGGAGTGTTCAGACGACCAGTGGTGAAACTATGTATACTGGATGTTAACCCGAACAAGACCCCAACTACTGATTGAGTTATAGAACTGAGTCTATAACTGAGAGGGAGTGTTGCTGTGAAGATTGTTTTCGTTTATTATTCACCTTTGAATTTGTTTTATCACTATGTAAAAAAGTGAATAAAAAGTTGTCAAAAAAAAAGTAACTTGTGTCAAACCTTCTTACGAGTAAAACTATAAAATAAAGGATTATTCCTCTTGATTCTACTGAATACAGTCAAACAAAGCCATCACCAGGAACTCTACAATTCACCCACGCGTTTACCGGGTACGATACCACCTCAGCACCGTTTAGCCAGGGAAAAACCAAAATCACCACATTCCTGAGCAAGAGTGAAGCAGTTGCTGAGTAAGTGAAGGTTTTCCATCGGCCGGATTCCACTTATAAAGCCGTGAGGCAAGCAAGCAATCAAGTGCTTTGTGCCTGTTTATGGGGGTGACGTCGCGAGGGATACTTTGGATTTCCTGAGGTATAAGACGTTTGTCACTACAACGAGCATAAATCTCGCCCGTTTGCCACTGACGGAAGATGCTTCAGGCCAGCATGCAGCAAGGTGCTACTTCCAAGTGCAGAAGTAGCGGGGAGTCAACTTGAGTCTCTCTGATTGGGGGTGGAAACTGTCTTCTCAGGGATTCACCCCCTATCCTCACCATGGACCCCGCACCTCCTGCCCTTCTGCGAAAAATTCCATATAAATGCAAGAAAGGGCGCTCTGGGAGATATGCACGTGCAGGAAGTCTGGGCTCCACTGCTCAGAGCTGATTTGCTAACAACAAAAAATTCAGAAAGAACGGATTTTTTGCAATCACGGATGTACATCTTTACTGGATTGAGCCAACCAATTACATGTGACAAATACATCTCGTAGCTACATTCTTTGAGAAAGTCGTTAGCTCCATCCGGAACATTTATTCAAGACTAATATGGGATATGATTCATAAGCTCCCTTACTGAGAAAGATTCCAGAAATTGGGTCTTACCAGTCTGTTACAATTGTCATGAATCTATAACCTTTTCATGGTTTAATTGTTCGTTATAATATACTCCTAGTCCAAAAATGTTCATTTTTTCTAAACCACACGTAAAGAACAGAAATTTCAGTGCACAATGAAAAAAGGTGGATTTGTATTATTGAAATTTCCATTAGTTGGACTGCTGCTTTGCTTCTGTTGCCACCCTTTTTTGGCGCAAAAATGGAAGGAATTTGCGTATATGTAAATATTTTCAGGACGTCTGTCTGAGGTCAAAATGCCTCCGGTCCAATGTCTGCCAAGACAACGTGAGAGAATACCTTTATTTGTGATTTTTGCATAATTTCAGATTATTTAATCAATTTTATTTCGTTTTTCTCGCAACTGCATAAAAATGGTATTTCATTTATATATGTCAACAAACCATTGAAATTTGTTTAGCCGATCCGTTATATATTTTTTTATTCTCCTGGCAACACACATTGATTGAAACTAAGAGCTGAAAACCCGGCATTGAAGGTCATAGCCCGAATTCAATTGCAGAGAATCGTCTACTATAAGACCAATTATTATATGTTGTATTACAGGAACAAAAAAAAAACACCCGAGTCGATGGTATAACAACTGAAATAATAAAATAGTTATCAGATTTCTGACCAATACATGTGTCTGAGCAATGATTCGTTCTCAAATTTTTCAAATCAAATTGTTTTATGGTTAGGTCCATATATAAGAAAAGATCCCATTTTTGCGACAACTGATGATACATGCGGCCGATATTGAAAATATAACAGGAGAGGATAAGTTCTGCACTATCGCCAGAGTATTTTTCAATTCAAAATCAAACAAGATTGTGCGTGTAGACAGATAGGAGTGATAAATAAATAATATGTGTAAAAAAAATACTTCTACGAAAAGATAAAAGTGATGAACGCCTTATGAATAAATTTTTGTCTTCTCCGAATTAAAAATTAGAAATTACAACTTCTATGAATGAAGTAAAATAAAAAAAAAGAGCACTCTCTGTTGATATGATGAATTCTTTCTTAGCAAAGGGCTCAAAAGGTGGTCAAGATCCATGATCCCGGTCAAAATGTAGTTTTCATATCTGTGTAAGTTCCGGAATTTGTCTTTTTATGGTTGAACGTTACATTGCCAACAGTTTTGGCAGAAGTTGACCCTATTGTTGAAAAGTCCTGCAACTTTATATGGACCATTGATAGTAAGATTGTCATGGTAAATGACTTCATTTTTATGATTTTTGGA
The DNA here is from genome assembly GCA_032362365.1 of Zygogramma bicolorata. Lineage (NCBI taxonomy): Eukaryota > Metazoa > Arthropoda > Insecta > Coleoptera > Chrysomelidae > Zygogramma > Zygogramma bicolorata. The sequence continues at coordinate 350,167 of JAVJAQ010002333.1, read as the reverse complement.
TATTTGTTCCGTGGTCAATTCGATAAAATAGTGGAAGGTTTTGCTGAGAAGCTTTACTTCTCAATGACTGTACTCAATCTGACACATATCGTCAATCTGAAAGAAAATACAAAGTGCCCAAAAATGTTATGAAGAACAACATCAATATCAGGTTTAACATTTGTTCCTTCGTGACGAGGGTTTAAACTTCGCTCACTCGCTGTTGATATTCAAACGAAGTTTCGAGACTGTACATTTTTAAACTTCTAGTTCGAACCTCTACCACACATGCTCTTCCATCTGGCGCTAGAAAAAAGTACAGCAGGGGGTCACCTATGCTGTCTATCAGGCTTTCTCACAGGCCAATGTCGTTTGAATGTTCACCTGACGAAACTTGGACTGTCAGCATGCTGTCTTTGTTCAGAACATGATAAAACAGCAGAGCATATACTCTGTGTGAAAGATCAGTCACCAAATAAATTGATATCGGCTTCGTCAAGAAGTCTGATTTATTTGGTGATTTATGAATCTAGTGTGACCCACAATAAACTCTACAGGGTTGCAGTGGAGGGGGAGTCGTGTAGACCCACTCACCTGATAACCTAATTTCTAAATTCTCCTTGATGCATTTTCTTCGACGATAATGCCCATATCATATTGCTGTATCGGCTTGCCGTCATCACCCTACTTGGTTCTCTTCGTTACCGAGATAGCTCAAAGACATTTTAAAGTTATCAAGACATTCATGATGTCTTAAAGATGTACATGCATATCTTTTACATATCTTTAAAACGTCTTAATTATGTATGTATGTTACAAAATACGATCTTTGAAAGATATTTTTCCATAACATCTGAAAGATTTTATTGAATCGTCTCTTTCGAGCGAATTATATAACAAATTGAATGGATTCTTTAATGAAAGGTAATCAAAACGATTTTATTGAAAATTTGAACAATATATAATTTTATTATACATACTTATTTTAAATGAAACAAATAATTTTGCACGAATTACCGGTGTTGTTTTCGAATTTCTGAACCGTGGTGGAACCTCCAGAATCAATTCACAAATAGAACCGATATCTGAACTATTTTCTTTCGTACCGTCATTATTCATTTCACTATCATGGAGTATAATGGCAGAGTCCATGTTCTGAAAATCTAGATTCACTGCTGCTTTCACTTGAGTTCAACTGTATGCTTCTTCTCATTCATATTTTTCAACTTCGAGAATGTCTCTGTATGGGGTCGGATTTAAATAACCCTGGGGGAGATTCTGCCTGTCGTAGAAGGCGACTAAAAGAATAACCTAGGTGGAAGATGGTGTTACCATCGCCCGGTGAGATATTACCATACCAACTATATGTGCTATGAAGTGTTAATTCACGTTTCAGTATGTGGTTGATATTTCCGGTTTTTCCCAAATATTGGTTTTGAGAAATGATAATGTCTACCAGAGTAAAAAGCTTCGGGAGTAAAATACCTCCCCAATTGGATTTCCGGGTGGGAGGTACTCGGGGGGAACCTTTTTGAGATTCGACTATTGTAATATTCGTGGTATGAATAAAAATATCAGTGATGTGCATCACCATCTGCAAACCGAAAAACCTGACATTCATTCTAACTAAAACCCAGGTCAATTCATTCACGAATAATGTACATATGCTTTGTCCAGGTTAGGAATTCTAGTCTAGCTTCCGTTTCGAAGGTGGTGTCTGTCTATTCTCTAGGAATGATTTATCGTGCCAAAGCGAAGAAGGGCAGAACCGAAAGATTTTGACGTGATGTGGTTTAAGCTTGTCAATCATCAACAAACTTTGACAGACTATTCGAATTTCTATTGGAAAAAATCGACTTCATCGAAAAAAACAGAAAACCATTCAGCTGCTGAGGTCACCGCATTGGGTGATTTCAATGTACATAATTCTTTCTTTCATTCATGGCTTAAATTCTCGAATAGAACAGATGATACAGGACGACAGACAGACATTTGCTATCACTAATGATCTGGAACAACTCAAAGATCAACCCACTCGTAATCCTGATGCAAATAATCAATTTGCCAATATACTAGACTTGGTGCAGATGGTGTGAACCTCCAAGGAGCAAAGCCATCTGCTGGGTGACGACCAATGTATCAAACTCCTACTCCAGTACGCAGAGGAGACCGCTTACAGCTGGCCATCGTACGGCGAAGCCGCCACAAATAGAACGCCGCGATCGAGATTCTACTTCGGTCAACTTACAGAAAGCTGCAACCCTTTACAGAAATCAGAATTTCCATGTTCAAATGGATTGCATTCACAAATCCAGTTTAAATTCTGCACCAAGGAACTTGAAAATCCGGTAGTTGAGTGCCAAAAATGAATTTTGTCAGTCCAAAATAATTAAAAAAATGTCAAAACCACTAGTGAAATGATATATTCCTTTAGCTTATTGTACAAATAAATAATTAATATAGTGCTGATGAAAGCATAATATCAGTAGAGCTTCAGTAAATGGGTACATGTGGAGTATACATATTTTATGTAAATTGGCATCAGCAATATTTTCCATGATTATTTGTTGATGTCACTTCTTTGTGAGATTAACAAAATACTGTTGGATTTTGATGGATAACCTGCCACTTTAGAGAGGCATTTCAAAGTTGATATCTAACTTAGCATCTCGAGCCAAACTCACAATATTTGACAACTTCACTGCTAATCTTGCTGCCTCGTCTAAATTATCCACAGGTAAGATTTTCAAACCAGAAGAGGCAATCAATACTTTGGCATCATCAACATTTGTACCCTGTAACCTACATACAATTGGCATTTTAAGGCTGAGTTCTTTAGCAGCAGCTATAATTCCCTCTGCTATAACATCACATCTCATAATACCACCGAAAATGTTGACTAAAATAGCATGTACTTTGGGATCTGCAGTAATGATTTTAAATGCTTCTTTGACTGCAGATGCAGTAGCTCCACCTCCAACATCAAGGAAATTTGCTGGGGAACCTCCATGAAGGGAAATTATATCCATTGTGGCCATTGCGAGTCCCGCTCCATTAACCATACATCCAATGTTTCCATCCAGGGCAATGTAATTCAAGTCGAATTTGGCTGCTGCCACTTCCTTTTCATCTTCCTGTGTCCAGTCACGGAGAGCAAAGAGTTCCTTTTGACGAAACTGTGAATTGTCATCAAAGCGGAATTTGGCATCCAATGAGAAATCTGTGAATATAATTTTTATTAATGCATACTGGACTGCAACTCTTGTTATATTGAAAAAAAATCCAAGTTTTTTCATCCATGGTTCATCTCATAAATTTTTACATGACAATAGTACTAGAATATCCGATTACTTTCTTCTAAATGTGATTCATGAGGGAAAAAATAGCTCTATTTGAACCTTATTGAAAATCCTCAATAAATTGACAGAAAAAATAAATTCATCTCAATCAATTCCCATTTTTTCGAGAGAACTGAAGAAATATCAGCATGCATAATGATGTTCACTAAATAAATATTTCTTTCTCAGTTTTTGTTAACCCATTTGATTTTAATGATGTAATTTTCTGACTTTTTATACCAGAACCATGTTCTGCCTGAAAGTATTATGTTCAATGAAATGAATAGAAAAAAACACATCAATAACACCAAAAATTATGTTGGGCATATAATAACCAAGAGAGGTTCAGGAATGTTTCGAGGTATAATTCATTTAGGAAACAGTAACCACCTGATGTATTCTGGCTGAATTGTCCTTTCATTGCCTTAACAATCAATTTCAGTTTTTGCATTTACAAATAACTAAAGTTCATAACTTAGAGAACAGAGGAACTATATATTATACAGTAAGTAGTAATATAATAACAGAATTTGAGGCAGTGCCTAAATATATATATATATATATATGTATATATATATATATATATATATATATATATATATATATATATATATATATATATATATATATACATATATATAATAAAGAAATGACCTTACATTTTTCTCCTGCATCCTCAGCATATGGGTTTATTTCAATCAACAATGCATCTTTTTTTATGAAAAGGTCATACATTCTCAAAAGCATATCTGCAGTTTTGATTTTTTGTGATTGTAGACCTACAGCAACAGCAATCTTTTCTGCTTGTTCTTTTGTCAGACCTTTCACCACATCAACTGGCTCATATAGGATGGCTTCTGGATTTTCTGCTGCTACTTCTTCAATGTTAACTCCACCTTGTGATGAAGCTATTATAACAGGTCCCTAAAAATTGATATTGTTGTGCTCACAAAATCAGAAAATTGAAACTGTTTTTACATTAAAGGCTCTCTCCATCATAACTGCAAAATAGAATTCTTTTCTGGGAAACTTACGCTCAGCGACCATAACAGCATTACATATCCTCCCTTTCTCACCAGTTTGTTTTGTCACTAAATATTGACCTAACATCTGGCCAGTTATTTCTTCAGCCTCTTCAGGTCTATAATTATAAATTGAACACATAATATCATAACTAACAATCAAACTTACGAATAAACCATACGGACACCACCCTTCAGCCCATTTTTGAAACTTCCTTTACCACGTCCGCCAGCTAATACCTGTGCTTTCAAGACCAAATCTTTCGTGCTCAACTTCTCTGCAATTTGCCTGGCTTCCTGTTTTGTTTTAGCAACTCCAAAATTGGGAACAGTTATTCCTGCTTCTTTCAATAATGAATAACTGATGTGCTCATGTACATTCAAATTTCTGGTCTGTTGTTGTTGAGGAAGCCAAAAATTACTTGGAATAGACAATAAAATCTGGAAGAGTTGATAATTATATAAATAGAGGAATATTTATGTAACACAATCAAGTGGTTCCGTCAAACGAATATTCATTATTAGTAGGAATAAACTTCATGATGTACCTTGGGATTGTTTTTCAAAAGTGCGTTTTCAGCAAGCACTAAACTCCTCAACATTTTTACTTTTATTTTAAATGCTAATTAAAATTTATTAAATAATGGCAGGACGAAGGACACCCAACTCCTGACAGTTCTTGACAGTGACAGAAAATAAAGTAAATATGACAGCACACTGGCGTCTCCTTAAAAGTTCTCTACTACGAAACAGGGTCACAGTATGTGACAGGGTTCCATTTTCGATTACGTTAGCACAGGTAACACTAAAGAAGAGTTTTTTATTCCACATATATTAGGATATACTAATTCAGATTCTGGGATATTATTTCAGATTATTTTCACATGAAAAGATTTCAAAACCACCGGCCCATGCTTTGACTATGCTTTCTCAAGGAGGCAACAAGACAATTGAAATTGAATAAAGATCCAAAAATGAAAATTTTGATTATATAATAGAACTTAATATGGAGATATCAAAAAAAGTAATGTTAATTACCTTTGTCTCTTATAAAATTCAACAAACGTGAATTGTGAATTATTTTGAAAGTCAATTAATTTTTTGTGAGAAAAATATCAATTTTCCGTACGATTCTCTCTGATAATGGGTTCACAAAACCCTACAATATACAATAGCTTCCCCATAAGCGGGATAATTTTTATTCTACTTGGGAGAGCTATTTTTCAGCAAAGCACGTATAGCAATTTTGTAAAGCCATTTTTAATGAGAATCATACAAGAAACGAAGAAACTGTCATATTTTTCATCAAATATGGAGTTTCTTTCATCGCGTCATGTGAGCGCTGTGATATTGGAGCGATGTTCCTACGATATAACCGTTTTTTGGGAAGGTACTTTCTATCTTTTCGGAAAAACTTGTAAAGAACTCTGAAAATTGAAATGAATTCCATCGAAATAATATACTACAGTTTCTTGTACGATTTTAGCTTACGATGTGTTCACAAACACGTGTCGTGGATTTGTGAATTAATTGTAACATGAACCAATGTAAGTCTGTAATTACTTTTGTTCGAGAGTTCATAGGTAGTATAAAATAATGACTGGAAGTCCATAACCCCAAGAGAGTACTTAAGGATGTAAAATCCGAACGATTGAGGAGTGAAAAGACTAAATGGAGTTTACCCGAACAGCTTTCATTGTGGCCGTGGCCCCATTCAGCTCCAAAAAAAACTTTTACTACCAATTGGCCGGATAGTTTTGGTACCTGAGGCCATTACACGAAGAAGAAGTATCAGATGTTCTTCTTCTCTTCCACTTTCTGGACCGTTTTGACTGATGACATGACATGATTATTTATTATTTAGGGTTGTGTTGGGGATCAGTATCAGTGGATGTGGATGTGATAAAATAAAAAATAAAAATATAAAACCGATCAATTAAATATATTTCACTCAGAAATTTAATCGAAATGTGGGCAGACACTTTGTTAATTGTATTCATTTCTATTTGTACTGCTTTACTGGGAGAAGGACTCACTTGGTTGATGGTATATCGCACTGAAAAGTATCAAAAGCTGAAAGCAGAAGTTGAAAAACAGAGCAAGAAATGTAAGGCTTGTTTCAAAAGGATTTCAGAGAAGGCATAATGCATATCTTGATGGATGATGCATAACTCAAATTAGTGAAAATCACATCCATCAGCTGAAAACTGGCACTTTTGATAATTTATTGCTTTATTAGGTTGATTTAATATCATTTAAGATACTGAAGTGATTTTTTTCGGTAAAACTCCGTTAATCAAGCCCCGCCTCGAAAATAAATTTCGATGGAACCTACCTATTTTGGCCTCCTGAACAAAAAATTTAAATTATGGGCTCTTAGCTAGTTTCATAGATATGGTCCCCTGAGGAAAACCCGGGTTGACTCCATATGTTTCTTTTTCAGCTAATTCCGTTCGAAATTCCTCCTGTCTATCAGTACAATATACACAACTGATTCCACCTTCATCACTTTTCAACCGAGTTATAGGCATTTTTCACTATAAGCATGTAAAATATAATTCATCATAAGAGTTCAAGGTTAGCAAATCTGTAGAGGGTGCATTGCATCACCTGCAACTCTAGCAAATCAATGAATGTGTTCATGCAGCCTCAACTAGAAATAAGAACTACAAAGTTGCCCAACTTTCGACTTAGTAACTCGAAATCTTCAGGCCAATTGATAAATCTCTGTTTTAGTCCTAAATCCTTGAATGACAGTTCCACATTTCATTTCAAATAATCAGTTGGTTCCTGATTGTATACTGCATGAGGAACATTTTTAATATCGAAGGAGAGACTAAAAAGTTCTTCAAATGCTCCTACATATACATCTGAAATCAACTTTGTTTTTGATTCAAGTGAGGATTAAGATTAAGACAGATGTATAAATTGATCCTTAGGTACATAAGAAAATGTGCATGAGTATTGACAATAGCAATAATAAACATACAAATTTATTGTGAGAAATTGAGCTTGTGCAAATTTATTTCCTAAGAACTAACAGATGCATGAACATCTCAGCTTTCTTAGTTATAGTGCCTAGTTACTAGTTATTAGTGTTAGGCATTAGGAAATGTTGCATAAACCTTCCATAAGAGATGTAATATTCCTTTGATTGAGTTATGCATTGTGCACAAAATTATGCACTATTCATTTAGTATATCCGCCTTTAGAGCTGAAAATATGTTAATTTCATTATTCTAGTGGAAAAGAGGAAAGAAACTCATGGGGATTCTTTGGATAAACAACACAAGAAAAAAATTGAAAGGGAAGAGGAACGATTGAAAAATAATAATAGAGATTTGTCATTCGTCAAGATGAAATCTATGTTTGCTATTGGTTTCGCATTTACTGCTCTGTTGAGCATGTTTAATAGTATGTAAGTATAGCAAAATGGTAATGCTATAGGATGTTCCAAATTCTAGATTTTGATGAAACTCCTGGCGAATCTTCAGAATATTTAGAAATTGATAGAGAAAATGCCATTTTTGTGCCCAAACATAGGAAAACTACAAAGACAATCAACTGTCATTATTTATAATATTTTTATTTATTCCACATGAAATAGACATTCCATATACAGAAAACAATATTCATCTGAGTAGTAGACTTTGAGTTTATGAAACTATACAGGCCATGAATAACAGTTTTCCTGCAATAAATGTGAGAAGTATAAATCAACATACTTGAGCTTGAACAACAAAATGAGCAAAAGCAAAATATCTTCATATATAGTTATAATCTCGGTTGTAATAATATTGAACCAAATAACATCGATCCAATAGGCTATGTATCCGTGTAATTGAGTACCACTATTTTTATGAAATCAAACCTGCATATATCATTCTTGAACGAATATTATGATTTTGGGCCTATTACTTATAGCATAAAAACGTTCATCACAAAAATATAACATTTGATATATAATTTAACTAGTGTGACTCTGCCAGAATGCCAAATAAGGCCTATTTTATATTCAAATGAAACACAGAAGTAATGGCCTTTCAAAGTTCGGAGAATTGGCATAATTTGCCTTCTTTTTTGCACCACAAAATTAAATTATACATGTTTTCAATCGTCAGGAGCGGAACCCTGTAACCACAAAATCAAAGCGATAGCGATTCGCTTAGACTGACCGACTTTTATGTATTGAAATATACATATTAAAATCTAATCGCAATTATCATCAGTTGTCAAGTATGATAAGATTCATTTGTTAAAGTGCTGACCTGTGACTATTGTACCATTGAAGTTTTGACACTTTTTGACAAATCAATTTGAAATGTCACAAAATACACCTGGAGATGTACAGAAGGATCATGATTCCAGTAGCGGATTTCATGGCACTCAAGTAGATTATGTGAACAGTGATAATTCGAAAAATCTGATATCACCAATTGACTTTTGTATCTCACCAACAACTCGTAACAATAAAGAGACTGAAAATGACATGATGATTTATCTGAAAAGAGAAAATGAACTTTTATTGGAACTATTGGAAGCAAAAGACCTAATAATCGCAAAAAATATGAATACTCTATCTGGTCAAGAAGATTTCTTAGCAAAAGAATGAAATGAATTGATCTCTGATCGTAATGAAGGAAAAGAAAGTTGAACAGAATTGAATTCCTTGAAAAATAAAGTTGATTGTTTCCTGACAAAATGTTGTTTGCTGGTATCCTGAAAAATGAAGCACTGAAGAAAGACATAGTTCTGCAGAATACTCCAGCACTTATCATTAAACCAAAAACGAAACAAACTTTCAAATGAATCAAAGAAGACATCCAATCCAGCATTAATCCAGTGAGAGCCAAGGCTTGTATAACAAGAATATAAGAAATCAATCAAGAGGTATTACTACTGAAAACAAATTCAGATGAAGAAATTAAAAGGCTGCAGGAATTTACTGAGAAAGAAATAGGAATTGATTACAGAATTACTACATTAAAACTCAGACATCCAAGGCTGGTGTTTATAAGATTGATGAAATTCAGAAGTACAGAAAATTTGAAAGAAGAGCCTTAAATTTTCAAATATATAGACGATGATTTTACACTGCAGATAAAATATTCTAGACAGTCGAAATATTCAAAAAAAAGTTTTCATTTATGTTGAAGAAATTGGTAAAACAAATCACAAATTAGTAGAAGAAATAATCCTTGGATGACATAAGTTCAAAATTAGAGAATGAAAGAATAAAGAAGATAAATAAAGAATTCACTACAGTAGAAATCGAAATTTCACTCTTTCGATCTAAATTACACATCATTGCTCTTTATAGACCTCCTAGTTCGAAAATCAATGAGTTCTTTGAATATTAGATGGAATCATGGAACTGAACAAAAAAATTATTTTGACAGGTGATAATTGATATAGATTTATTAATAGATAGCAATCATGTTACCAATTATAAAAATAAAATAGAAAGTAATGGTTTTCAAATTATAAACAAAATAAATCGAATTGTGATACCAGAAAAGAAAATAATTCTTCAAGTATTCTCGATCATATCATAACTAACTGCCAACAGTTGGATTTCGGAATGAAATTCGAAGACACTTCAATAGCAGATTATCGCATACTATATACAAATCAAAATTCTAATGTTACGCCGACAAAATTAAGAAGACGTGAAATCATCAAAGTTGATTTGTGATAAATTCAGGAAACATTGCCGATGGTTTTAACAAATCTTGATGTAAAAAATTCGAAATTAATCAAAATTACTGTTAGAAGCTAAAAGTCAACCTATTATTAAAACATCATAGAACTCGTGAAAATAACGATTGCATGAAAAGCTCCATTATTCGTGAAATTGATATAAAAAATTTGAAATTATGAAACAAAATCAAAATATTTGAGCAATATTTTTATAATACAAAATTCAAAGAAATAAATGAAATGAATGCAATACAAAATTCAAAGAAATAAGTTGAATAAATGCAATTATTAGAAGAGCAAAGTCTCAATATGTCAATAAACAATTTGAAAAATCACAAGGCAATCCAAAGAAAATGTTGGCTGTATTGAATTATTGTACGAAGAGAAAATCTAAATTTCATCATAAGAGGGATATTGAATCATTACAGTTAGATATAGCCTCTTCTATGAATATACACTTTTCCTGTATAGGGGAAAACATAGCGAATGACTTGAAATTTTTTTATAACAACATGCCAACCGGTAATATTTTTCCAATTCATAATAATTCCTCAATGCTTCTATTTTCCACCGACGAGTCTGAAATATTAGAAATAATAAGAACTCTTAAAAGAACATGTCCTGATCCTGATAGTTTTGTCACTAGAGATATTTTCGAATTGAGACATTTTGGTGGGACTTCTTGCTAAATTAATTAATAGTTATTTCATAAAAGGTATTTTTCCATACGAACTGAAACATGCATCAGTTAGACCTATCTATAGAAGTGGGGACCCCTAAGAACCTGAAAATTATAGAACCAATAGCTTTATTATTTTCTCAAAATATTTTGAAAAATATGTGGTAGCTGTTGTCGTTGACCTCAAAAAGGCCTTCAATACAGTTGACCACTCAATACTTCTTATGAACTTAGAATCTATTGGTATTGGAGGTATTGCAAATGATCTTTTAAAATCATATTTTGAGAAAAAAACTATAAGGACCTACACTAATAATATGGAGACTGATAGATTTAATACTAACAAAGGAGTTCCCCAAGTGTCGGTTTTAGGTGAGAACTTAGAATCTATTGGTATTGGAGGTACCTATACTGCAAATGATCTTTTGAAGTAATATTTTGAGAAAAGAACTCTAAGGACCTACACTAATAATGTGGAGACTGATAGATTGAATATTAACAATGGAGTTCTTCAAGGGTCGGTTTTAGGTCCCATTTTATACCTATTATATATACAAATTTTGTTCAAAATCAATTTATCTTGTCATTATACCATATACGCGTAAGATAAAGTGCTTTTCTTTGCAAATAAAAACCCTTTAATTCTAGAAAAAACGTTAAACGAGGACTTACTAAAATTTGAAAAATGGCTTTATTCCAATCTCCCCTTTGTGAATTCCAAGAAAACTGAATGTATGATTTCCAAAAAAATATTAAACAAAATTTCAACTCAAATATAAAAATGAACAATTGAAACATCTTTGATGGAATATCTTGGCATTTGGATTGATGATAAGTTGAGGTGGGATAAACATAATGAAAATCTAAACAAAGGAATAACTTCCATCGTTGGTGCTCTGAAAAGATGTCCCAAAATAGCCAATATATTTTTATATTCACATACCTATTCTCAGTATAATCAAATAATCAATATATGGAGATCTTGTTCTAAAAAAAATCTTAATAAAATATCCGCTCCATACAGGAAAGCTTTGAAAGTTCTGTATCGTCTACCATTTGACACTCCAACATATCAACTTTTATTTAATCACAAATACATTTTTTTCTAAGGAGCATTATGCAATGGATACTCTCGAAGTATCATATCTTTTTATCAATAATATGATAAAATCCAATTTTATAATAATCAGGAATTCATAATTACCTTACAAGACAACATACCTTGTTCCACCTTGATTACGCAAACTCTAATTGGATGGAGAAGGTTCACTCATGAAGCACTTTCAAAATTCAATGAAATGCCCGAAGATATATAAGATTGTAGAAATATCAATGAATCCAAAATCAAAATAAATTTTTTTTTCCTCCAAATAAGAAAATAAAATTAACTGGACTCTTTATTTGTTTCTGTATTTTGTTTTATTTTTCTTTTGTTGTTTCTTTGTAATTCTGGAAAAAATATTCAATAAAATATGTAGGTAATCAAAATAAAGTTCATGATCATTCTCATACCAGTTTGAAACTGTTTGACTTTTCATGATATTCCTTTATAGAAACTTAATAATCATTTAAACATACCCTATTATGACAAAATGGTTAAGGCTTTCGCTGGCGAGGTTTCAGTATTACTACTTTTCTTCGGGTTTGAAGGCCGTCGTTCTTTGGAATTGATGACTCATCGGAATAATAGTAAACATGAGTGAGCCTCTGAAGAAGCTAACCACTCGCGTAGCGAAACGTGAGGAAGAAATTCCAAATAACGAAGGCCTTCAAACCCGAAGAAAAGTAGTAATACTTTATACCGTATTATAATTTCTTAATTGTTATTAAAAAAAATGGTAATATCAATACCTAAAAACGGTATATATAAATTTTGTACATATTTAACATAAAATTGAATTACGAATAAACATAAACTTTTCTCACTGGTAGCAACAATATATCTCCATAATGTCTTGATTTTTCATAATCGGTAGTTATTGTCTGCAACGAAAGTACCTTCGGAATTCCTTTTATTGCAACAGCGATGTCGATGTCCCCAGAAAGCTATAGAAGCTATAGTGCCTAGCTAAAAAATGAAATCGACACTAAATGTGAATTTTTACCAATTTTACGGTTCACCCATTCCACTTTTCATGATTTCCACAGATGTTGTTTGGTTATAATTGTTCGAAACGTGCATGGCAATAAATTATTTGATAATTTTGCTACCGTCGGTTCGTGGAAGGATTTGCTGATATTGCGGCACCCCTACATAAGTTGACAAGAAGACCGAGTCAAATTCTTCTGATAAAACGAAAGTGATCGAGCATTTGAGAAACTGAAGGTTGCTCTATGTTCCAGTTCCATTTTAAGTTTCCCACTTCAACGAGGCCTGTTCATCTCGGACACAGATGCCAGTAATAATGGTATTGGAGCCCTATCACAAGAACTAGGTAGCCAGGAAAAATGATCGAGTTCTACAGTAAAGTACTGACCAAGCGAGAAAGGAATTATTGCGAAGCGAGAAAGGAACTACTGGCAAAAATTAATGCTGTAGATCACTTCCACAAATACGTGTATGGAAGAGAGTTCCTCATTAGGACAGACCATGCTTCTTTGAAGTGGTTACCTACTCGGGATGAAGACTTCTGAAGGAAAAGTAGAAAAGTTGATTTTTTTAAGTTGAACTAGTATCACTTCAAGATAAAACATCGACCAGGACGATTGCATAACAACGCAGATGCCTTGTCCAGAAGATCTTGTTCGGCTGCTTGTAAGCATTGTGGGCGAATGGGACGTCGCGAAGGAATCAACCAAGTGAGATTGATGGTTGACTACAATCGGACTACAGCAAAAATGAGACAAGACCAGAGGGGTGATCCAAACCTTGCAGAACTATTGAAATGGAAGGAAAGTGGAGCAGAAAGATCCATCTGGAAGGACATTTCCTATCGGTCACCAACGTTCAAGGCATTGTGGGCACATTGGGATTCCTTCTTTGTTGAGAATGGCCTACTGAAAAGAGCTTGGGAATCAGCAAGAAGGCAAGAAAGTGATTTCCCAACTGGTTGTGCCTATGTCGAGATTGAGTGATGTCTTGGAAGAGATTCATGGTGGTAAATCAGGAGGACATCTAGGAGTCGACAAGACCTTGGATGAACTTGGCAAAGGTTTTACTGGCTTCAATGTCGAGCAGATGTAGAGAGATGGTGCCGAAGATTAAAAAAATGCAAAGCAAGCAAAGGCCCTAGAACAAGATCAAGAGGCGAGATGAAACAGTACAATGTTAGTGCTCCCTTCTAATAAATTCCCTTACGCCGCCGCTGAGCCTTATCAACATAATTCAGTGAGTTGGGCCAATCGCCGCGAACTCGAAAGATCTCGTCGCCTTCCGAGGCCGTTTCTCGAATAAGCTCTTCACTCTCCGATCGAGTTGTTTTCGAACGAATATTATCGATGTTCTAGGCGTTCTTATTTTGAAAGTTCGGGGGGCGAATGGAACATCTGAACTTTTAGATAAATCGATCAGACTAAGGGCCGGTATTATAAAACTATTTTGACAGATTACTAGAAGTTAACTTGTAGAGTGACGTCACATGTTACAGTTAACTTCAAAAGGCATGTGTTAACTTTGTTGGTAGGAATGGGTATCAGTTGAAGTTAACTTTGTAGAAGATATTGCTTTTCGGCAATTTAGCACACAATATTGTTGTATGTTATATTTCAATAGGTGGTTAGTGGTTGCATTTTCGTTCTAATTTTGCTCGCAATAATGTTAGTAAACGAAATCGACATTATTTTTGAAGAACTTTTAACCAACGCTCTAACGCAGAGTACAGAAATCAAGCGAAAAATTTAAGTTGCCTTTGAATAAATACCCAAATTCTAGATACCATTGTTACCATGTTCCCTTGGCTTATTCTTCTCTTTATTTTCAACATGGGACTTTTATAAAACTGACATTCCGAAGTGAAAGTTAACTCGGCTATTAAAATTGAAGATAATTATAATACCGGCCCTTAGGATGTATTTCATCAGGTAGCGGCTGATTTTTAGTAAAGAACGTTGGTTGTTTTTAATCAGTTGAGTCTCAAGTATTAGTAAGCTATTTATAAGTTAGTACAGTACTTGTATTATAAGTGAAGTCAATGAAAGTTGTTTGGAGTATTATTTTAATAAACCCAGGAAGTGTAACACTAGTAACAGTAATGAAATAGCTTTATCGTGAATTTAATTGGCATACTGTTTGGAAGTTTATAGTCTGTTTCAACATTTGCAAATTGTGACATTTAGATGAAGTACAAACCTCATTTACCTTTGCTTGATCAAAGAAAATAATGTTGTGACAAAAAAATTGAGATATTTGATTAATATGAAATATTAGTCAAAAAAATTTTAATAAAGAAATAAATGATATCGTGACCTTAAAATTGATATATCGAATATGAATTATTAGTCAAAAAATTTGTATAAAGAAATGAATGAATAAATTTTGAAACCAAGTTTCAAGTTGTGTACTCACGACGTTTCGATTGCTGGTATCCGCAATCGTCTTCGGGTCATAACTGACAATATATATATCGAGGTATGGTCGGTTATAAAGACCTGATCTCCCCTTGGAGGGGGAAGGGGCGGTAATAAATATGAGGCACACGGTTGCTACTAGAAGTGCGCTGATCGATCTTTCAGCGGGAAATGGATTTTGGCGCGAGATTCTCCCTCATCGAATCGAAGTCGGTCCATGCCTTGGATAAGCGGCCTTGACACATTCCGGATCTCCACGCTGGGGTGACTGAATGCGTCGTTGTTCAGGATGAACCAGTGCTCCTTGTGTGACCTCGGCTGCAGACCATTTAATGCAGTGATGGTTTGCCCAAACATGCTCCGCTATTTCTGTTTTCGGGGTTTCTCCTCGTCTTGTGTTTTTATTGTGTTCGCCCACTCTCACTTCCAATACCGAATGTCGACCGACATTACTGAAGAGAGTTGAATCGTTGTATCCATCGTTTTGTATTGGACATAGCATGTCCAATACAATAATTATGATCAATTTATTTCCCTTGACTTTCTCTGGTTGTTAATTCATCATCAGTTATTTTCAACTGATCTTGATGGGATATATCCCGGTGTGACGAAATGACACAAACGAAGTGTTGAACATTTTACGCCGTTGTTTTTTTTTTTCTTTAAAATTCACAGTATTCCACATAAATGAAACTCACTTGGATGCCTGTATTACAAGAATTCGAAATTAATATTCCAATTGAAAAAATTGGTGTTGCTTTTACGGAATTCGATACACAAGGTATCAAATTGGAATCACTTCATCCATAGAAATTTTTGGTAAAATTCACGGACAACCACAAAGTCGAATGCTCACCTCTATCATCAGAATTTGAAAATTAACTTCAACTGAGAAACATACAAATTTAAAACTTATTAAGTTCACGGTTTTTTTTTGCTTTCATTTATTTATATTTTTCAATTGACACTGATATTTTTATTTCTATAGAGAGATGCAATTCGAGGTTGGCTATGGATTTATCAAAAAGTAAATTAGTGGAGATGTGATTAGTGAAATTCTGCAAATCGCCGAGATAATCCTTTTAAAATTGACCGAATTCAAAATGTCAATATTAGCAAATAAGTTACATCTTTGCTTTCTTCATTCAAACTAACAGTTGATTTTGATTCGCTGAATTATAATCATATCTTTTGCAGTTTTGACGGAAGAGTAGTTGCAAGATTACCATTTCTACCATTACCGTGGATACAGGGGCTCAGCCATCGAAATCTTCCCGGTGAGGATTATTATGACTGCTCTTTCATATTCTTGTACATATTATGTACAATGTCAATAAGGCAGAATATTCAGAAATTACTTGGATTTGCACCCTCTCGAGCAGCATCAAAGCAAGGCAATAGTTTATTTGGTCCAACTTCTTCGCAATTCAAATAATTTGTTAGGTATTGATGAATCATTATTTTCAATTATCAGATTTTTGAAAAATCGACATATTGCCCAGCTATGATTATTATTTCATAATGCCGAGAAAGACCTACGTTATTTGTTGAAGATAGAGCTCAGGATAATTTAATTCAGTTTGAATTTTGTTTCAAATGTTTAGTTAGTAATTATACCTACATTCAGATGATGAATTTGACTTTGCTAATAAATTATTTATTATTTGTTTTGTTTCACTTTCGAACAGTTGAGTGGAATTCCAGACGACCGTGCCATTTTGCAAGTGGCAAGTTGCTCCACACGTTACAATATTATATATTAATGAAAATGATTATTCACCTGAGTGATTTAAAAACGTCGTGAACAACTAGTAGCAGAATTTTTGAATGCCTCGCAGTTTCCCAGTTTGAAATCAATTCTAGGTGTCAACGCTGATGAGGTCCAAAGACCGAAAGATTCAATATTATTGTTATGACTAATTCAAGGTTTTTTTTTTTGCAAAAACCACTTATCACGTTCAACTTTTTTCTATTACTCGTAGACAGGGTTCTAAATGAACTTTACTAAAAAGTGATACAACATCAAGACTGGCTAGTACATAGTTATTCGGAAATTTCATTTCATTGAAAATTTCTTTTACTTCAAACGAATCCTAGATATGATATTTATTATTGAAGTATGCTTTGATAAGTATATCTGGAAAGAAGCAATTGACTCCGTAGGTGTTCCTATATTGGAGCTACTATTGGACGGCAACTCAAGATGGGTTTATGAATTTTCAGTAGTGAATAAAATTTTGGGGAATCTGACTTGTATGAGGTTATTTTTTTTATAACTATCGATTTCATTTTTCCTGTACATTGATTTGATCAACTTGTTACTTTTATTTTGAATTGTGAGAGTAGGATCAGAACGAATTTTAATATACGACTCATTCTTTAAAATGAGGTCATTGCATATTGACATGTATTAATCTTTTTTTATAATAACTGTTACATTGCCTTTGTCTGATTTAGTAATGAGTAAATTTGGATTATCTCATAGGAATCTATATGTTTGGTTGTTATAAATTTCGGAAAATAAAAATTCTCGAATAGAACAGATGAAAGAGGACGACAGGCAGAGGCATTTGCTATTACTAATGATCTGGAACAACTCATCGGTCTACACACCCTTATTCCTGATAAGATTAACCAATTTGCCAATACACTGGACTTGTTTCTTACTAGTTATCCTGATATTTTCAGATCAAAATTCACTCCCCTTGGCTATAATTCAGATCACACTTTGATTTCAACAACTTGTTCGAATTTGGCTGCAATGAGTGGTAAGTTACCCGCACGTCATGTCTGGCATTACAAATCTGCAGACTGGGACGGTCTTCGAATGTTTTTCTCTGATTTTCCTTGGAGAAGGGTCTGTTTTTCATCGGGTGATCCCACTCTATGCGCACAAGAAATCTCTAATACCATTATTCTGGAAATGGAAACAATAATTCCAAGTAGTACAAAGAGAACACAGTCTGAGAAACCATGGTTCAATAAAAGCTGCTCTAAGGCTGTTACATCCAAACAAACGGCATTCAATCGCTGGCGCCAAGACCCCAGTTTGGAAACGAGATCTGAGTATGTTAACGCAAGAAATAGGTGTAGTGCAACAATTGAATCTGAAAATTCGTTCAAAACTTGTTAAGTTGTCCAAACGGTTCTTGTTCGTTTTGGTCATTTGCTAAAGCTGTCGCCAAAAATTTCACTTTTAGTTCATTTCCCCCATAAACCAAAGAAGATGGATCACAAGCCAGCACTGCTCAACAAAAAGCAAATATTCCTTGCTGAGTGGTAATGGTTCGGACTTCCATTGTCTATATTTTTAACTCTATTGAAACCTGTTGCTAGAAACGGAAAGATTAAAATACAAATCAAGTGAGAAAAAAATCATAATCAAATTTTTTGGTCAACGATGAAATTAGGGATTGATTGATCAACGAAAATACTGTTGTTACAAAAATCGAGATTTCGAATATTTCCAAAGTCATGGAAAAAGTAATCAATATGAAGCTTATCAAATATCTAGAGAAATCAGGAATAATTAGTGATCGACAATACGGATTTCGCCATCAAATATCAACCAGTGACTTATTGGCTTATGTTTCTCATATTTGGCAGCAATCAATCGAGAAATTCGGAGTAACGATAGCTGTTGCACTCAATATTTCGAAAGCATTTGGTTGATTGGCATCGGGGTCTCCTTTCTAAACTGCCGTTGTTAAAGAGTTTGCCTTTTAATCTGTTTACCGTTGAGATAGTTTTTCGTTGACGTGTAATGAAAAAAGTTGTTGATTAGTCAATGTCAATAAAGAAATTTGTCCCGACTAAAATTGTGGATTTATTGGCTTGAAAAGACCTAAAGTTTGACCAGAAATAACATTGGTGACCCCGACGTGATCACGAAATGGAGCAAAGAGGAAAACACAGCCAAAGACGAACTGCTGGTTTGAATAGAAGCTTGTCGACGGATTACATTTGGCCACAGAGATTTGGTGTACCGATGAGATTTGGTTTCACCGCAGAAATGAATAAAACCCGTACGAGTGCATCTGAAGCTGCAGCTGAGACTATTACCTCCAAAAATGATATTGAAATTCCTGGCAGCCAAGTTGTGATAGAAAATGATCAAGTCTCTAAGAAAACGACTAAAACTCCAGAGATACGTTCTACCACAACTAGACGAACAAATCAATCCAAACAAACTATTGCGAGTTTGGAGAGGAAAAGAAATGCCATCGAAATGGAAAAACGACGACAGGAGCTAGAACAAGAAAGCAGACGAGTTCAGTACGAGTTAGAAGAGAGAAAACGAGATCTCGAAAACAACTTACGACTTCTGAAGATGCAAGAAGAGCTACAAAACGCAGAGTTGGACAGTATAGAGGAAACCATTTCTGAACGATCAGGCTCAAACTTGAGTGAAGCATCAAAACGTGAAGAGGTTGGGAAGTGGGTAAATGACCTTCCAGACGATTTAGATTCTCTCATTGTTCCAAAACCCATCGAAGCGAATAATAATAAAGATATTCAGTTACTTTGTGAAACTATTTCCAATGTCTTGAGAAATGTAACTCCTACATCTACAGCTAGCCCAGCCGACACTGATAAATTTCAGAAGAGACATTTGATGGAGAAAAACTTTCCGTATTTTGACGGAAATCCTCAAGAATGGCCACTATTCCACAAACAACTCATCAATTTACGTGAACTATGCGATTATTCAAACGAAGACATAATGCTGAAATTACAGCGACATCTTAAAGGTGAAGCAAAGTCTTTAGTGGCTGGAATGCTATTAACTGATGAGAACGTAGACCTAGTGATTCATACCCTACAAAGAAGATTTGGCAGACCAGAATTCATAATCGACACCATCATAACGAAAGTAAAATCCATGCCTTTCATCAGAGATAGCAATTTGGAAAAGTTGATACTTTTCTCGGCAGAAGTAAATAACATGGTATCCATTATGAAAACTTTAGACTCCAAAGGGCATCTCCAGAATCCTCAATTGATAAAGGAACTACTCACGAAACTTCCCGAGTTACTGAAATTGAGCTGGGGTGAAATTGTTTCATTGAAAAAGGGAGATATAACCCTGGAAGATTTCTCTTCATGGTTAGAGAATATTTCTACTGCAGCTTGTTATGTTAGTCTGCCTAGTAAATACTCCAAATATGAAGAAAGGTCTTATGAAAGTAGGAAACATGAAAGACTCCTCAGCACTCATGAGCGAAAAGACAAGAAATGCAACTACTGTGATAGAAAATATCATGAAAACCTTTGTCCACAGATGCAAGCTGATGACATTGATAAGCGGTGGAAGGTTGTCACAGAAAAAAAGCTCTGTTTTTCTTGTCTAGGAAATAAGCATCAGAAATTCAAGTGTAGATACAGAAAAGTGTGTGGCAAAAATGATTGCAAATTATTTCATCATCAGTTACTACACAAAGACCTACCTTCTAGAAACCCGGAAGCTAGCAGTAGTGGACCATCCATAGAAAGCAATTCTGAGTTAGTTTGTACAATGAAAAGTGCATCCAGCAAAATTTTATTGAGGACAATTCCAGTCAAACTGTACGGGCCGAATGGAAATCTGTCAGTTTTGGCATTGTGCGATGAAGCATCCACGGTAACGTTGTTAGATCAGGAGATAGCCGAAAAACTCAAACTTTCTGGTGTATCAGAATCACTTTGCCTTCAATGGACAAATGAAAATCATGCTATACAGGAGAAATCTCTGAGATTAGATTTGAAGATTACAAAATTTGATGATGAAGATAAAATATTCATGTTGAAAGGAGTACGAACCATAAGAAATTTATCACTTCCGGAACAAGAAATTAGAATGGCTGATTGGAGGAAATATTCACATTTGAGAGATATTCCAGTCCAAGATATTCAACGAGAAAGGCCTGTTATTTTGATTGGACAAGACAATATACATTTGATATTGCCCAGACAAGTACGATGTGGACCAGACAATTTACCTGTAGCTACCAAGTGCAAATTAGGTTGGTCACTACATGGTCCAAGTCCTTATAATTTCCCTAAGTCGTTCAATGCCCATACATTACATGTCTGTGAAAGAAGTGATACTGAGGAAGCCCTCCAAGAGTTTGTACAGAAAAGTTTTGAAACAGAGTCGTTCGGAGTACTGATTACGCCAGACAAATTAAGCAGAGACAATGAGACAGCAATGAACATAATGAAGTCAACTATTTGTTACACAGGAGAGAGATATGAGATTGGATTGCTGTGGAAAAATGATAATGATATTTTACCGGAAAGTAAATACAGGGCACTGCAACGCCTGAAATGTATGGAAAGAAAATGCAGTTATGACAAGAGTTTTGCCGAAGCTTACTGTGAAAAAATCAAAAGTTACATAGAAAAAGGGTATGTGAGAAAATTGAAACAGCAAGAAATTACCATTAGTGATCCACGTCTCTGGTACTTACCTCACTTCGCCGTGAAGAATCCAAATAAACCAAATAAAATTCGCCTTGTTTTCGATGCAGCCGCCACCTCTAGAGGAGTAAGCCTTAATAGTAAACTCTTACCCGGACCGGATCTGTTGAAATCACTGGTTGCCATATTATGGAAATTTCGTCAACGACGGATTGGTTTCTGTGGTGACGTCAAAGAAATGTTCCATCAGATCCAAATACGAGAACAAGATCGAAAGTCACAAAGATTCCTATGGCGGGACTTAGAATGCGAAAGAGAACCTGATGAATATGAAATGGTGGTGATGACATTTGGCGCCACGTGTTCCCCTACATGTGCCCAGTTTGTGAAGAACTTCAATGCGAAGAAATTCTGCTCCGATCCCGAAATTCAGAACGCAATCATCAATAAATTTTATGTAGACGATTACTTAGACTCCAAAGATACAGAACATGAGGCTCTCCATACTATCTCAGAAGTTTGTAAAGTACAAAAGAAAGGAGGATTCGAGGTAGTCAACTGGATGACGAACTCACAGACTGTACGCGAGAGACTTGAATCGGAATCTGTAATGGCACACTCTAAGATCATTGGTGATACTTCCTTTCACCGTGTGTTGGGGCTTTGGTGGAATACCGAAGATGACTATTTTTCGTTCAAAGTGAATATTGAAAATGTTTACAATGGGACGCCAACTAAAAGAAATGTTCTTAGATGTATCATGTCCGTATTCGATCCATTAGGATTAATATCAACGTTTACTATACGAGGTAAAGTATTGATGCAAAAGATGTGGCGTTCTGGAATTTCCTGGGACAGTATTTTGCCAGAAGAATTGATGGGGCCTTGGAAAAGATGGCTGAATGACCTTCAAAACTTGGGGAATTTCAAAATACCAAGATGTTATAGTTTTCTGATACCTGGGGCAGAAAGAATAGAACTGCACACGTTTTGTGATAGCAGTGAGGAAGCCTTCGCAACAGTGTGTTATCTTCGAGTCTTGAA